>VDFB02123353.1:0-22643 GCA_007258455.2 Sequoia sempervirens | reverse complement strand
GATGGGAAGAGCCGACATTTCATTTGGAAAAGGCTCGTTGAGGACGTCTAGAGGTTGTACCAACATCTTTAGATTGTGAGGCTTGGGAAATAGGTCCAAGACCTTGCATGCAGACTTGTTCTTTGACTTGGATGGGCTCTGAAATACCTTGCTCATGAAGGCCTAGACCTTTTCCTTCATAGTTCATTTTCTTGAGCATGCGATCCATGATAGGATTTGTGTTATTCAGAAAACATGATGCGAGTCCATTATTAGGTGGAGGATGATGGGCGGTAAATACACTATGCTTTTCTTCTGCGAGGAGGCCACCATGGAAGAATGTGAGAGTACCAAGGGGATATGCAAGCGGTGTAGGTATAGCAGTTTTAGGCGATGATGGGGGATCATGAGAGGGAGATGGTGGGATAGCAGCATGTGGATAGGTGATATCAGGAGAGGGATTAGGGGATATGATAGGATCTAGATTTGTGGTAGCAGGCTCATGCGATGGAGATGAAGATGGAGCGGTGGAGACAAGGGAATCATGGGGTGGAATGGATGGGGGACTACGATCTTAAGGTGAACTAGATAGGATGGTAGGATCTTGATCTAGAGAAGGGGATATGTTGGCATGCTTTGGATTAGACTCTTGGCATGACGCATCTTGTGTGGATGGAAGGATGATAGAGTGTTGGAGAGACTCTTCAAGTTGGGGAGATGGAAGGATGGAGGATTAGATGCAGTCATCAGAATGGATTTGGGCGTCATCGATGGGTTCGATGACTCTTGGAGTAGGAGGTGGATGTTCAATGGATTCAATGGATTTAAAGGATGTGATGGTAGGAGATGGGGGCTCGATGGATTCAAAGGGTCTGATGGTAGGAGATGGGGGCTCAGTGGATTTAGAGGGTGTGATGATAGGAGATGGGGGCCCAGTGGATTCAGAGGATGTGATGGTAGGAGATGGGGGCCCAGTGGATTCAGAGGATGTGATGGTAGGACATGGGAGCTCAATGGATTCATAGGATGTGATGGTTTCATCAGTGATAAGTGTTGAGTGGAGAAGGGTCTCGTCACTAACGACCATGGATGATGGGTTGGGATGGCATGGTTCCACGACTACAATGTGTGGAGTGGGGGATGTTTCCTTTGTTATAAGTCCTTGGAGAACTTCTGAAATGAGAGACTTGCATATGGTTGGCTTGGCTAGGGTGGTAGAAATGGATGAGGGATTATGGATTGGTGGACTAGGGTTAGATGGAGGAATGGATTGAATGTAGGACTGAGTAGATGGGGGATTAGGATTGGATGGAGGACTAGGTAGATGGATGAATAGGATTGGATGGAGGACTAGGAGTAGATGGAGGACTAGGATTGGATGGAGTTAAGGTAAGGATATTGGAGTGGTGAATTAAGATAGGGGGACATGGATTGTGGATTAGGACAAGAGGATATAGGTGGTGTAGTGGGACAAGAGGATGTGGGGGATGAATTATAATAAGGGTATTGGGATGGTGGATTAGGATGAGGATATGGATGAGGATATGTGGATGTAGGATTAAGATAGGAAGGTACGAATGTAGGATTAGAGTGAGTAGATTGGCATGGAAGATTAGGGTAGTGGGTATATGCAGATGAAGGATTTAGAGAGGAGGATGTGGATGGGGGATTAGGATAGGGGTATTGAGATGGTAGACTAGGATAAGAGGATGCGGGTGTTGGATAAGAGGATGATGTAGATGAAGGGTATGATGGATATGATGGATGTCCCTTGTCAAAGGTAGCAAAAGCAACATGATTAGGCATGGACGAAGACATAACGGGATAACTCGAGGGGGTGATTGGATTTTGGAAAGTGGGTGGAGAAAGCTTACTAGCAATGATAGTGTCAAGGGGGTCTATGTCATATTCCTCTTGATCAACAAGACTTTCGTTATCGTTGTCAATGTAATTAGGGTTTCCCTTGACCACTATTGATGGAGGATAAGGATTCATGATGGTGAAAGGATAAAGAGGATGGATAAAAGATTTTGGATGGGAATGGATTAAAGCTCAAATCGAGGTTTTGGTCAAGCTCAGATCAAGATTGGACTAAAGCTCAAATTAGGATGATTGGATGATGTGATGGGATTGATTATGACGATAAGATTTGATTATCAAAAGATGATTGTGACACCAAATCTACTTCGAGATGGAAGTAGATTGATTGGGTCGAAGGTGATGTGATTGGATTGGATTGGATTGGATAAGGTTGATTGGATTTTGATTGAATAGATCAGATTGGATAGGATTATGCTGATAGAACGAATGTGATTTGATTGATTGGGTAATTGGATGTTTTGACAAAATGATTGGATTTGATAGATTTGGATGATTAGATGGGTATGATTGGATGATGAAAGATGTGAGAGAGACCTTGAGTTTAATCAAAGGAAGTTACTCTTAGTGACCTAGAGCTTAAGAGGATGATCCCAGCACCGAATCCACCTTAAGATAGGAATGGATTGATTGGGCCGAGTATGATAACTTACGACACCGAATTTACCTCAAGATGGAAGCAAATTGATTTGGGTCGAAGTTAGAGACTAATAATCAAGTTCAAGTACTATGGTCAATTTGGGGTAACCACTTTGTAATACAAGGTTAGGATGATTTGGTTATGGGTGGTGTTTGGCGATGCAAATGGTAAAAAATTGTGGTGGATTAGAGAGAAATTAAAATGAACGGGTGGACTAAAGGTAATTGTGGAGAATGAATGGGGATTTATAATGGTTAACGAAAGTTTGGAATGATGAGATGGAGGTTTAAAATGGTCAAATGGAGGTTTTTGGAGGTTTAGAGTGACAAAACAAAGGCTTGGGATGATGAGATAATGGTTGGGAATGGTTAAATGATGGTTTAGAGGCTAAAGGGACCCAAATGGGGTGATCTCAGATGTTTAGGAGGGCAAATTCGCCCCTCTGCAGCAAACCAGGGGCATAATCGCCTCACTGCGGTAAAAATAGGGGCGTAATTTCTCCACTGCAGTAAAACAGGGGCGTAATCGCCCCACTGCAGTAAAATAGAGGCTTGGTTTGATGCAAATGACTATGGCAAGGACTTTAAAATGACAATGATAAGGCCAAATTGTCAAAATTTCACTGGTTTCTCACAAGAAAACACTCTCAAGCAAACACAACCCTATGATTAGTGTTAAGGGTATGGCCAAAGAGGTCTTAATCTAGGATGCACAAGGTGTCTAAGGAGTCCTCGATATACTCTCGGTACATGAGGCACAACCGTGAACACCAGCCCGTCACAAGCGTGAGTCGGGAACCCCAGCGAGATACTGAAGGGCTCGGACCAACTCTTCACATCTATCTAGGTATCACCTTAGCTTCAACGCTCTGCCAATTACAACGTGACTGGATTGAGGTACAGCTTTCACTCTCCTCCCTTTATATACCCCGCCGGTACGCGTGGTTAGAATCGTCCCTTGGGGTGATGAAATCCCCAAGCAGGTTGCACTATAAAGAAAGCACTAACTATCTCCCACTACTCCTCACGCTCACACGAAGTGCAAGGGGAAAGAATGCCCCCTTTGGGTAGCACAAAAAGACAAGCATAGCAAGCAATGAATATTACTCCCTCTAATTAAACTATGTTCTTAGATTAATGCAAACAACAAGGATAGTTTAAAAAGTTTGAGCAAATGGATAGCCCTGCAAGCAAATGTTAGATGTTTTATCCCGCTTTCTCCATCAACTTCACAAGAATATGCTGCAAAAGGTTAGAAAAAAACACATGTATCCTTGCAAGAACAATGTTAGGGAGAAAATAGCAAAGAAAACTAAAGCCAAGATAATAATTTCACCTTCCAAGGGGCACAGTCGCCCTTCTGTAGCAAAACAGGGGCGTAATCGCCTCACTGCAGTCAAAATAGGGGCGTAATCGCCCCATTGGGGTAAAATAGGGGCGTAGACGCCCCACTGTAGTAAAGTATTAGCACAAAAATGATTTTCAGCCAAAGAGGGCACAGACGCCCCACTGCAGTAAAGTGTTAGCACAAAAATGATTTTCAGCCAAAGAGGGCGCAGACGCCCCACTGCAGTAAAGTGTTAGTACAAAAATATTTTTCAACCAAAGAGGGCACAGACGCCCCACTGCAGTAAAGTGTTAGCATAAAACTGATTTTCAGCCAAAGAGGGCACAGACGCCCCACTGTAGTAAAGTGTTAGCACAAGAATAATTTCCAGCCCAAGAGGGTGCAGACGCCCCATTGCAGTAAAGTGTTAGCACAAAAATGATTTTCAGCCAAAGAGGGTGCAGACGCCCCACTGCAGTAAAGTGTTAACACAAAAATGATTTTCAGCCAAAGAGGGCGCAGACGCCCCACTGTAGTAAAATATTAGCACAAAAATGATTTTTAGCCAAAGAGGGCACAGACGCCCCACTACAATAAAGTGTTAGCACAAAAATGATTTTCAGCCAAAGAGGGCGCAGACGCCCCATTGCAGTAAAATATTAGCACAAAAATGATTTTCAGCCAAACAGGGCGCAGACGCCCCACTGCAGTAAAGTGTTGGCACAAAAATGATTTTCAGCCAAAGAGGGTGCAGACGCCCCACTACAGTAAAAACAAGGGCGTAATCGCCCCACTGCGATAAAAATAGGGGCGTAATTGCCCCACTGCGACGTGTTCCTGCAAAAATCTCAACAACAGCAAATGTGAAGTATAGGAACCCGTTAAAGTGCAAAGGAAAATATAATGAAACACCTCAAGATTAGCCTAAGGAATTTAAAAATACAAAGAGGAAAATATTAAATGAAGATAACTGATTATACCTTCCTCCTTGCAGCTGAAACTCCTTGGTTGGCCCTTGATTTGGATTGATATGTATGCTCCTTGGATGGTTTGTGATGTAGCTAGATGCAAGATTGCATATGCAAAGTGATTAGAATGAATGGCTAGATGATAGTGGATGATTGAGAATGCAAATTGGCAGCATGTAGTTATGAAAATCCAAAGTGTTGAAAATGCCCTTGAGGAGGGGGTATTTATAGGAGAATTTGAATTCTCTAGAGAATTCAATGGTTGAGATTGATCCAACAAGGTCAAGATGAAGGGCTATGGTGGGTTGAGAACTCACAAGCCCTCACATCTTGACATGTGGATGGTGAAGTGGCTAAGGAGATATGAGGTGGAGGTGAGGTGGGTAAAAGGTACATGATGTGGAGGAAGTACAAGTACCTTGCAAGTACATTGGGAGATGGGAAGAATCTTGGGTGAATAAAAGTGAATTACAAATTCACAATGATTGGAAGAATCTGGTGGATAAGACAATGTTCCCACAAGGTGGGAGTTTGTCACATGTGACTTGATGTGACAAGTCAAAGGTTCTAGAAGATGCATGGGAAAAGGGGATTCTAGAAGGAATAAAATGTGAATTAAAAATTCACATGGGGAAGAGAGGAGCCTAGGATGAATAAAAAGGAATTAAAAATTCCTTGGGGGATGGGGAGAGTTGACTAAGGTACTAATTAGGTTTAACTAATTAGTAATTAGAGGATAATTAGGGGTTAATGAGGATTAGAAGCCAACTTGCAAAAGTTGGAGGATGTGACACATCCTAATCAAGGATTAGGCATGTGCACATCCTTAATGAAGAAATTAAGAGATGGATTAGGA
This sequence comes from Sequoia sempervirens, assembly GCA_007258455.2. Classification (NCBI taxonomy): domain Eukaryota; kingdom Viridiplantae; phylum Streptophyta; class Pinopsida; order Cupressales; family Cupressaceae; genus Sequoia; species Sequoia sempervirens. Next base: position 16,996 of record VDFB02123353.1, on the reverse strand, counting down.
TTAGATGAAAATAACATGTGAGGAATTAAATAAATGTAATATTTATTTAATTTATTTGATGAAAAGAGGATTAAGGAGGGTAAGGTATTTAATATTTAATTAATATCATAGGGATTTGGCAGAATTAACGATATTAATTAAATAATAGTATTACTTGGATAAGAGGATGTTTAGATGAAAAGTGGTAAATTTGGATAAATTAAGTGTCCAAATTTGGATGTCTACAGATACAATCCATGGGAGGATTCACATTGCCAAATGCTAATGGCATCGCAATAAGGGTAGAGAATTGTCTCATTCAAGTTAGGAAAATAGCCCTAAGACCACCCACACCTATCTTTCCTGAGATTCAGCCACCCAACCCTATGAATTTTCCTCCTATAGTTGTTGTCCCACCAATCCCAACAATAGGTTATCAAGCTACTATTCAAGAAAATTCCATTCCAGACCAGACCAAAGAAATCCAAGAGATAAAGAATATGTTGCAAAATTTTGGTAAAACCTTTAGCAATGAATTTTTGAGCCTTAAGAAGCAAGTTGTCCATGAAAATAGGCCTTACCAAGCTCCTTATAAGCAGAACCAATAGAATAGACCACCATTTCAAAATGATTTCTAAGGTCAAAAAATGGGTTTTAATCCCAAAACTTTTCGACCTTATGATCCCAATGTTGTTGGCCCCTCAAGAGAGCTCGTACCATAGAACTTGGCTCAAGAACATGATTGGTGCTACCCATGCAATCAACCACACATTCAAGCTACGTGCATGAGTAGGATGGAGAATCAAGATCTCATGGTGCAGAATCATTATGCTAGCCTAGAAAATCTGACAAGCGAGAATGCAAAATAGCAAGGCAACTCATAGGTTGCTTTAGTGAATTGGAAAAGTGTTGAATACTATGGAGTTAACCATTTCCAGGGTCTAAACTAGCAAGGTTTTCCCATTACAGCGAACACAAGGTCGAAAAGGAGAGTAGTAGAAGCATAACAGCAAGCTATAAATTCACAACATCAAGCTACAAGAGATAAAAGTCATGTCGTTCCACCTCAAACTATCCCCACAACACAATCGAAGCTACAAATTCTACAGAGAGGAAAAAAAAGGCAAATGACACTATTGTTTTGTCAGGATAGCAAAAGGCGAGTCATGTATCTTTTAATGTGGTTGAACATCCAAATAAAGCTATAGTTAGCATGTCAATTATGGATGCATTTCATATCCCAGGAAAAAGAAGTTTGTTACAAGATGCATTGGTTGAACTTTCATCTTTAGATGTTGTTAATGTAGAAAAGAACAAAATTGTGCTTGCGAACAACTCAGAGGCCAAAGGTGGGCACCAAAATCAGGAAGTAAAACCCCCACCATTCTATCTAAATCTTATTATAGGAGATGATCTTGTCCATAGCTGTATGATAGACTCGGGAGCTAGCAGCTCAGCCATGTGTAAAATCTTAGTAGACAAGTTAGGATTCATTTATGAACCCATGTCAAAAGGAGTTGTGCAATTAGATGGATATGTTGTTCAAATAGCAGGAATCATTAAAAATTTGGCCCTCACATTTCATGCTTGCCCCAACTTTTTTGTTTCCCAACATGTCCATGTGATTGAGTTGCCTCCCCATTTTGCACTGTCTCTCAAGAGACTTTACTACTAAACTAGGGGGATTCTTATCAGCTTATTGGTCTCACCTACTCTTTAGAACTAGGTAAGGAATGAAAGTGACCATTGAGTTTGAACTGTTATCCAAATTTCATATTGAGCCATACACCACCATCTCTATAAATATCAACTTGTTAGCTACTCATGGGTCAGAGAGTCAATTTGTGGCTTTACACCCTGGTTCATCCAACGAAGAAGAAAACTTAGATGAATGCACTACTGAAAATCAAGACCTTGACCCATCCAGCCATACAGAAGAAGTCAGGTTAGGGGTTTATGTAATTCATCAACCTGATCCACCAATTCCTAATTTGGTCAAGGATCAAGAGCAGTCTGAACAGTAAGAAAATCAGCCTTGGAATCTGTATTTTGATGGTTCAAGATGCAGGACGGGGGCTAGTGGAGGAGAAATGTCGGTATCACCTGATGGGGAAAAATATTATTCAGCCTTAAGGTTCGCTTTCAGCTATACAAACAACATGGTTGAAGATGAGGCCCTCATTCATGGCCTCAAATGGGCTTGGAAAAGAGATATTAAGTGTTTACGAGTTTATGGTGACTCTGAATTAGTTGTGAATCAAGTCATAAATTTAAAAGTTGTGAAAAATGATGTACTTAAGAGATACAAGCATTGATTATGGGACCTAATAGAGGACTTTGACGTATTTAATTTTCTTTCTGCCCCTAGAACTCAAAATAAACATGCAAATAGACTTGCTATTTTAGGTGCTCAATTTGATACTCCAAATGAGGTGCACAATGTGGAAACATAGCAATATGTGAAAATTATTGTTAGGCCTCCAGTGCCAGATAATAATGTGAGTTGGCAAGTCTTTGAAAGTGATGAATAGATTGTGAGCTTCTTGATAGCAGAAGTTTAATTTACAGATGAAAACCAGTTGAAATGGCAACAACAATATGGAAGTTAGATTGTACAATTGAAATCAAATAAGTTGTCGAAGGGGTTGGTGACATTTGAGTCATTTTTTAACATTGATGACCAAGTAAGAAAAGAAAAGTGCACCATGACTATCAAACAGGAGCATTATGAGGCCATCGAAATATTCAAAGGTAAACTTCTCAAGTTGGGCAACGTACGTACTAAGGAAGAGTAGCAAGCTTTTGTTTTGTTATGTCAAGAGTTAAATGATATTTTCACTTGGGAATATAAGGGTTTAAGAGGTTTTGATCCTGAACTAGCTCAGCATACTATAGAGTTAGAGCCTAATGCAAAACCTGTGAGATAGAAACAAAGACCCCTAAATCATAAGCTTGAACATTTGATGAAAGCTGAATTAAATAAGTTGATTGAGAGCAACATAATCTTCCCTATTAAGAACACTTTTTGGGACTCCAACTTGGTCCCAATTAGGAAGAAAAATGGGGAAATCATGCTTTGTGTTGACATTAGAGAATTAAACAAGGATTCCCTTGAGGATCACTACCCGCTCCCTTCGATGGAAAAAATTTTGCAAGTAGTGTCAAGTTCTGATAGATTCTCTTTGCTCGATGGGTATTCTGGCTATAATCAGATTTTGGTTAGGGAAGAGGATCAATATAAAATAGAATCCACAACTAAATGGAGCACTATGTCTTATAGGAAGATTCATTTTGGTTTATCTAATGCAGGGGTGACATTCCAAAGGGCAATGGACATGGCTTTCCATGGTCTTATAAATGAGATTGTTCTTGTGTATTTAGATGATATCACAGTATTTTCCAAAAATTCTAATGAACACCTTGAACATTTGAGACAGATCTTCCAAAGATATAGAGAGTTCAAAGTTTCTCTCAATCCGAAGAAATGCATATTTTCCATCCATGAAGGTAAGCTTCTAGGACACATTGTCTCTAAACACATAATTTCTATTGACCCAAAGCAGGTTTTAGCCATTCTGGAATTACCTTTGCTAGCACATAAAAAGGGTTTGCAAAGCTTCCTTGGAAGAATTAAATTTGTAGGAAGGTTTATGCCAAATATTGCAGCTCTATTATAGCCTCTCATGGCAATGCTGAAAAATGGTGTACCTTTTAATTGGACTAAGGAGGGGAAAAGGAGCTTCAAGAAAATAAGAGAAGCACTTTTAGTTGCCCCAACCCTCATAAATCCAAATTATAATAAATATTTTTTTTAAATGCTTTCGGGGGTGTTGATACTATTTCAGCAATATTGTGCTGGCAAAATGATGAAGGCTTGGAGCAGCCTGTGGCCTTCTTCAGTCAAGTACTACATGACTATGAGGTAAAATACTCTTTTATGGAAAAACATGTGTTTTTAATGGTTAGAAGCCTTAAAAAGTTAAGGAACATGTTGTCTAATAATAAAATTCATTTGCTGGTTGCTCACCCTACTGTGAAAGATTTCTTGTTAAATAAAGATATGAATGATAAGAGAGCTATTTGGATAACAAGAGTAATGGAATTTGATGTTGAAATTAAAGTTACTAAACTTGTTAGAGGTAAAGGTTTGTGTGAACAGCTTGTTAAAAGCATAGAAAATAGCCTAGAAGTTGATGAAAACATTGCCACAGTATTGAGTAACAATGAGCAAACTGTTCTATCAACTGCTGGTACAAGTTGGGTACAACAAATGATTAACTATTTGCAGACCGAAGAATGCCCTAAAGGTTTCGATAGAGAAAAAAGGAGGTATTTCAGATTGTAGGCCATTCCCTATGCCGTTATTAATGGTGTTTTATTTAGGAGAGACTTCCAGGGTGTGTTACTAAGGTGCATTGAGCCTAACCAAACAAATAAGTTGCTAAAGAAATTCCACAACAGGCCTTCAAGAGGCCACTTTGCAGCAAGAACGTCAACCCTAAAAATAATGAGGGTTGGTTATTGCTGGCCAGACGTATTCAAGGATGCATTCTCTTTGGTAAAGAAATGTGGAAAATGTGCATTGTTCGCAGGTAAGTAGAAACTTGGAGCTTTGCCTTTAAATCCCATTCAAGTTGAACAACCCTTTACTAAATGGGAGCTTGATTTTATTGGACCAATTAACCTACCCTCAAGTGCTGGTCACAAGTGGATTTTAACCACCACTGACTATTTCACTAAGTGGACTGAATTCATTGCTCCAAAAGAAGTGAATGAAACTTCTATTCTGAATTTTTATCAAGATCTAGTGTCAAAATTTGGTGTTCCAAACTGTATTATTTTTTATAATGCTCTAGCATTTATTGGTCTAAAATTTTCTAACTGGTTTGCGAGAAATAACATCTTTTTAAGTACTTCATCTAATTACTACCCACAGGGTAATGGACAAGCAAAATCTACCAATAAGAACCTGATCAAGATCATCAAGAAGGCCATCGAAGAAAATCAAAGAACATGGCACGAAAAGTTGAAGTTACCCCTTTGGGATGATAGAATAACCCCCAAGAGGGCTACTGGTTGCTCTCTATATGTACTTACTTATGGAAGGAGGAAAAATTACCAATCTCCATTGAGCTACCAACTTTAAGATTTATCAAAGAGCTTGAGCTGCTATAAGAACAACCCATGGAGGTTAGACAAAAGAAGAGCTCCTTTAACAAAAGAGAAAAGTTTAGAGAAATTTTTTTTGGAGATTTCGTACTCAAATGGGATGAAAAATAAGAATAAACCTAGGAGACACTCCAAATTTGATGCAATTTGGGAGGTCCCATATGTAATAATAGAATGAAAAGAGCATAATTCATTTCATCTCTCAAGGTTAAGTGGAGAAGTACTTCTGATTCCATTCAATGGGTTCCATTTAAAACATCATTTCTGAGGTTCTAAGTTCTACCCCTGTACTATAGTAGAATATTTGTTGCTAATAAGTGTTTGGATCACTTTTCTTTTCAATAGTTTTTTTTTCATAAGTGCTTCTACACATTGTTTGTTGGCCACTAGGGCCTTGTAGGTTTGCTTTTGTTTGCTTTGTTTTGGTTTATGTTGTTGTTTGGTGTGTCAAGTTTTAGTTTTTCAGAACTCTTGAGTTTCAGAAGGGAAAAATTGACTCCATGCCCAGTGGATCTACATAAGGCAATTAGCCTAATGCTTAGCAAGCAAGCATCTAGCAGAGTTCACCAAGAGTGTTATCAATTTTTCACCATAGCTCAAATAGACAGAGCTGATTAATTCAAGTTCATTTTAAAATGAAAAGTTTTAGAACTTTATTTCTATAGTTGTTTAAACCATTGCATGTTTTGAGTTTTGAGTTTAAAAGAAAGTTAATGTGTTTTAGTTTTCCATTCATCATTTGCAGCATTAAACATTGCATGAAATGTAAAATAAAGTACTTCAATCTGAATATAGTAATTCATTACACAATGTTTCATACATTTGTTGCAAAAGAGAAGTACAAAATTGAACAAGAATTGTACAAAATGTTATTTTGTATTCATTGGGATGAAAAGAGAGTCAAGTGTCCCACACAAGCCATGGGAGCAGCTGAAATAATGAATCATAAAGATTACACTACATTACTAAAGATTAAAAAGGGAAAAGAGTGCATAAGAGGTAACATAGCCGTCATTGCCTGAACATGTCTTCGAGTTGCCTTTAGTGTTCTATATTCCTCTTTACTCATGTTCTCCAAGTGAACCTACAAGTGATTGAAATTTTTCTTAGAGCTCAGGCTAAGAATCCTCCTACATGATCTATCAATAGTAATGTAGAATACTGCATATGATGCATTGAGTCAATTGAGCAAAGGAAAGAAGAGTGCAAGAGAATAACAAGGAGGAAACATCATAAGAAACTTTGGATTTATTATTTTTAATCTAATACTATTTGTTTATTGTGCAAGTATAGAAAATCCATGTTGTTGATTTGTTTTGAAGAGTTTAAACCATGTGGTGTAAAACAGGCTCCCACAAGGGTTGAGCTCAGCATGCTTCTCCTTAACATTCCATAGAGGGGTTGAGAAAGGAAACAATTCAAATTGCTCAAAAGAGATATGCAAGGAGTGCATCACAAGTGTCATAAGAACTCGAGCAAGCAATCATCTAGGATAATCAAGTCTGGAAGTGCAATGAATTGAAGATCATAGATGATCAATTTCTCAAGTAGATCATCATAAGGAGTGCATCATCATGGAATGTGATAGTGAAAAGGCATAAATAATGTGTTGTTTACAAATCAACAATAGCAACTGAAGCAATTTGAGAAGCTTCAGAACATCATCATCAGATGTTGTATTTCAAAATCTTCTATGCAAGGAATAGATTCATCAACATTTGTTTCCTGAGAGAGATAAAAATGCATGAAGAGTACAGAAGAAATATTGTCTCCATTCAGAAATAGAATTGTAAGTGCTTGCAAATGAAGCTTGAAGGTCAAGGGTGAAGGAAAAGAAGCACTATTGAGCTGAAAATACAATACATTAAGTGCTTGAGCTGAATGTAATGTGAAACAACATAATGGATTTTAATGGAATACAAAGAAACTCAAGGCTGGTTTCAAAATAATTGATCCTACAAATACATAAAAACTATCTCATTGCATTGTCACATGAAGTTGTGATGAAAGTGAAACTAGATGTGCATTTTTCTGAAACATTCAAGTGCATGGAATGAATGACAACAAGAAGCAAGTGACCTACAAGTGTATCATGTTGGCTGAGTGCAACCTTATGAAGTAGGCAAGTGAAATAAAAGCATCAATTTAGAGTGCATTTGAGAGTAAATAGAGTTTTTTGTGTGCAAGTGTGTGCAAATGCCATTGCAATCATGTTAAACAGTGAATGAGAAATTGCATTGAAGTATGAGGAAACATGTTGTTTGATAAATAATTGAAAGAACCGAATAGTGTTTGAGCTTCATTATTTATACACCTCAAACAAAATAGAAAGCAAGAAATTTCTAACAACTCATGCAATAAAAGGAAAAGATTACAAATTCCATTGGAGCAACAACCTTGTTTTCTTCAAAGATGAATGAAATGAGAAATTTAAAGAAGAGACAATAACTTGTGCCAAGGATAGCATCACTTCGAAGTAAAGTGAAAGCATAACATTCAGACCTTGTTTCCATGGTTATGACATGATTCGGTTTTAAGGAAACATGCCTGAGGAAAGCCTTCATTACATATATCTCTCTGGAGAGTGAAAGTACTAAAGCATAGTGATTCCCATGATTAATGAGAATGATAAAATGTATCCATGTTCTTTTCAGAATGGTAAGCTTATGCTACAGTAAGCTAGGGTTTTCAAGATAGAAGTGAATAACAATGTTTTCATATTCAAAAAATGTAAAACCCAAAAGTTTAAAGCCTCGGCCTTTCCTGGACAAGCCTTTATTTTTGTTTTCATTGAAGAGAAAAAAGGAACAACAAATCATTTTTTCATGTTTAGAAAATGGACAAGGAGTTTCGATGAAATGAAACCCCAGTTGGTACTCTCATGGTCGTGGCTTGAGAGTGAGGTTTCCTTTACAAATAAGCATACCCACTTGGGTTTTTGCATTCCAAATGCAAATACATAGGGAAATGACTATGTTTCAATCTTGTGCCAGCATTACAACTTAGAAAAGTAAAGATATTGAAGTCAATGACCATGGCCATGATGGGCTTTGCAAACCCAGAAAGTGGTGAGCAAAATACAAAACGTTCTTCCATTGAAAAAATAATGCCATTGTACATCATGGGTCGAGCCCAAAAGGAAGTTATTTTTCAGAAACAAAGAAACATATATGGTGAAGTCATGGCCTGTGCAATGGACAATCTAAGAAAAAATTCATTCTTCACTTGTTTGCTAAATGAGCTCACAAATCGAGCCTCTTAAGAAAGGAAATGCATAAGGTGTAAATATAAAGAGAGCTTACCATGGTTGTAGGTGGAAACACTAGTCCAAGCCCACAACCAAGCCTTCACAAAAGCTCAAACAAATCCCTCTCATGGAATCCAAACAAAGCAAAGAAGTAACAGAAACACAAGATGTATGAAATGCATCAAAAAGCCAGTCATGGTCGCAGCCTATAGGCCTATTTTTCTCTATTAAATGAAGGGAAAAAGACATCAAAATGGTGACAAAAGACTTACCATCGAATGTAGAGGGAGATTCAACCAAAAATTGACATGATGCAGCTTGAAATGGTGACCTTCAAGCTCAAACCCTAGTTTCCCATGGCAGTCAAATGCAAAGCCCTATTTTCTCCAAACTTGGCCGATTGAAATGACGAGAAAATTTAGGGTTTCAATTTAGTTTTGATGTTAGGGTTTTTCCATGTGCTCAATTTGAATGTGATTTTAATCACATTTTATTAAAAATCAAATGCCTTAAGTGAAATTCCTTGTCTTGTGAGTAGTCTATGCCTAGTCTAAATTCATGCCCTACCTTTTTCTTTGATTTTTAGAGAAAATCATATATGCTTTGGTCTTTTCATTCTAGGGTGAGCCTTTCTTATGCCTTAGAAATATTTCATTCCGTGCATAAAAAGCAAGTCGATGACCATAGGTCTCATAATTTTTCCTATGTTTTGAGTACCCTAGGTTTCCCTTTTTGACTATGGAGTAAACATAATATGTGCCTGAAATTAGTTTTTTATGATTTTTTATAGAAAAATCAAGTAAATAGGAGTCTTTTCTTTGATATTTTGATTTTGCAAAGTATGAAATTTTACTCAGAATTGCAAAATTAGAATATTTGAGTTCAAACTAAAGTCAAGTTGGCATCAAAAGAGGATGTAATAGGGATTTCTATTTCTAAAACTGCAAATTGTAAAACATTAATTAAGCAATATTCTTATGAATTGCTTAATTAATTGTTATCTAAAAGTAGTACTTGAGTCCTCATTGAATGTTTCTATTTTGATTTGAGTTCCACTTGGGCGAATTTGGAGAAAGAGAGACAAACTGATCTTTCTTGTTTTAGTTTCTAGCTATTTGCACCTGATTTTGTGAACTTTTTGGATCAACCCTTTGGAGATGGGAAGTTTCCATCTTTTGGATGTAGTTTGGAGTAGTTTGAGACTCTATTTTTCAGGCTTTTCTAAGGAGCTCGAGAATGGAGAAGAGTTTCCTTTTTGAGATGCAATGGGGCTGATTTTTCTATTTTTCACTACTAGGGTCACTTGATGGCTATAGGTTTGAGAAATTTTAATTTCTCAGGGGTTTAGATTGATGGCTTCTTGCTCTCCTATCCACTAAGAGATTTTTGTAAGCTGATTGATGTACTTAGATTCTGAGATTGTCACTCCTTCAGTTCAATAAAAATGGCAGAGTTTCTTTCTCATCAACTTGTTCAAACTTATAGTTACAATTTGATGTCAGTTGTGATTCAAAAATTGTAGAATCCTTCTTATGTCTTGTCATTGTAGGTTTGTTTGCAAGTTTTTCATGTCATTTAGGTTGCATTATGTGTTATGATTGGTTAACCTTTATGAAAAACAGTTTTGAATTATATGTTTAGGGTGGGATTGTTAACATTAGAGTTTTGAAGGTATTGTTGTGAGTGAAAAAATTATTAGAATCTTCTTATTGTTTGTGAATCACCTTAAAGGTTAGGTGTTTCACTGGGGGAACCAGCCCACTCTAGAGATTCTCTCACCTACAAATTTACCCACAAATCTTAGAGTGTTTCCATGTTGCAACAAGATAGGAAAGTATTACTTGGCTAAGGGTGCAATCCTAATTGCTAACAGGTTCAAGGATCAAAAGGGTAAGCAAAAGACCACAACCATCATGCAAGACCTCAGATCAGATTTTGATGATGAAACCAAGCTAACAGTTGTGGGTATAAAAGGTATTGTTCTTGTTGCTATTACTAGTTCCCATGCTTCTATAAAGAATAATGATATCCCTATTGAAAGTAAAAGGAATGAATTGTTTCATATAAGGACTATTGCAAAATAGAGTAAAATTGATACACTCATAGATAGTGGATCACAAGTAAACTTAATCTCTAAACAAGTTGTTAAGAAATTAGGATTAAAAACAATACCTCATCCTAAACCATATCCATTGGGTTGGGTGCATGATAGTGCTTGGTTACATGTGTTAAGGCAATGTAAACTCTGATTTGCAATCACATCCAAGTTTGTATATGAGGTAGAGTTAGATGTAATTCCACTTGACATCTATGGGATGGTTTTGGGAAGTCCTTATTTGTATTATAGAAAGGCCATTTTCTACAGCAAACATAATGGGTATCATTTGTTTAAATCTATGGAATTGAATTCATTGTGAAAAACCAACACATGAAGAGTGATAGATTTGTTATAAACATAGGGCATTTGAAAATGGTTGTAAATGCAAGCAAGACATCAACTCTCGTGTTTGTAACAACTAGTGATATTAAGCATGAAGATGAAACAATTTCTAATTCTAATAAGGTGTCACAAACAACACAGTGTGAGGATCAGTTGCAAGCACATTTAATCCTTCAGCCTAAGGTGGTAAAAGAGGGTTTGAATGATTCATTTTCTAATGATGTTTCTTTTCAAGAGATTCAACAAGTTGATACTTTTTCCTTCACATCAGTATATTTAGTATTGTTTCTTGTCATTATACTAGTTAGTTCTATGTGGATAGTGGATGTGAAAATGAGTATTGATGGGTATTTAGTTGATTGTATCAGTTATGCTATCTCAATCTTCATCTTGTTTGTGATGGGTCAGATGATAAGAATTCTAGCAAGATGGATGGATGATACTGAACTACTAACTATGCATAGGTCATCGTACATCTGTTGGCTATGCCTTTGTCGTTGCACCCACCTATGCCTTGGTTGTTGCACCCACAGGTTCTTCATGTATGGGAAGCAAGAAAATTTATTATAAAGTTTGGTGGTTTGTTAAAACATTACCAAATCAAACTTACCACCTTAAAATAATAAAACCAAACCCCTTGTATTAAGGGGTATCAACCATAAAAATATAAAGCCCCATTTTATAAACATTTTTGAAGGGAATTAGGATATTTTTACTAAAGGGGTAATATGGCTTCGGGAATATAAGCCATAAGTTCAAGATTTTTATCAAGAGAAATAGGTTTACTCGGGAATATCTTAAATAGATTTGCAAAATTGCATGTTGTAAATAGATGATATGTGAGATTTTATTGTAACAAAATGGGAGATATGTGTGATTTTGTAAATCATTTGGTTTTAGGCCAAATTGAGTAAATTTTATGTATAAAAAGGGGGGAGTTTAGGACTTTGGGTAACTAGGTGATGACTTATGAAGGAATTCATTGTGGAGAAACTTAGACATATTAGGAAGGAATTTTGAAGGTGTTGGCAGGAGACTGTGAGAGACTTTGTAATGTAGGTTTTGAGGCTTGAATGATGCAATAAGGAAAATAAGCTTGGTGTCATTAATAAAGTAGTTCCTCATTGAGAAGCAGACCTAGAGACATAGCCTGAACATATGGGTGAACTTCGTTATCAAGTTTCTTTTTGTCTCTCTATTCTCTCTCTTTTGTCTTTTCTCTCTCATTCTTTCTAGTTTTAATTCCTACTTTGAATGTTAATTACATCATTTAAGTAATTATTTTATGTCATTAGGATAAGCAAAGGATTAAGTGAACTCATTTTTTGTAATTTCAAAGGTTAAAATACATAACCACGCAATTTTGTTTGCAATCAGGGATAAATCTGTAATTAGGAGTAATGTGAAAATTATTTGTAACCCTTTAATTACATATCAAGTTTGGTATCAGAGCAGTTTAATAGGAAAAATTGCAAGTGGTGGATGTTAACCAGGTCAAAAATAAAGCGAGGAGAAGGTTCACTTAAAGATTTTAATCCAGAGATCAGATCGAGGTGAGTTACTCAAAGACAAACCATGGAACAACCAGAAAAAGGAAAATCTTCCAATCCTGGAATCTTTGTGAATGAAGAACAATTTTGCAAAGCTTTCCTAGACATGAAGATGATGGTGGAAGAACTGTATAGGAAAAAGAAGAAGAAAGAGAAAGGTGAATCCTCTTCAAAAGATGATAAAGGTAAAGGAGTAGGAGGTGGTCGTGACAGTCCTAATCCTTTGTCTTCACCCACTTCACTTTCTTCACCTACTCATCTTCATCTTCTTCATCTATTAAGTCTACGTCATATTCAATGAAGAAAAAACCTGTGCAACTTGAATCTAATGCTCCTTTGTTAAAGCTTGATGTTAAATTTGAATTGCCAACTTATAATGGAGAACTGGATGTAGAGAAACTTGATAATTGGATAAAATAGATTGAAGTTTATTGCAAGATTCAGAAGTTTACTGATGATACTTCAAAGATCCAATTATCCACTCTTTTCCTAGAAAGCACAACCTTAATCTGGTGGGAGAGAAAAACTCAAGATTTAAGCCGATATGGTAAAATTATTTGTTCTTGGTTTGAGTTTATTTCTGCACTTAAGAAACAATTTTATCCATTAGGTCACATGCAAAAAGAAGTAATGAATTGGCAATCATTAAGGCAAGAGAAAGGACAAATTGTACAGGAATATACATAGGAGTTTAGGAAAAAAGCTTTAATTTTGGGCATTCCTTTATACACGCAAGAAACTTTGTTAAAGTATATAGGCGGATTACATGAAAAATTGAGGCATACAATACTTATGTTCAATCCAACTAACCTTGATGAAGTTAGTGTGCAAGCCATTCATCTTGAAATAGGCACGAAGAGTATCCATGACAGTTTCTTAAATGAATCCAGTAAGGAGAAAGGAGACAAGAAAGGGAAGAAGGAAATGCAGTAGACAACTTCTATGAAGAAAGAGGAGGAAAATCCTTATTGCTTACACTGCAAAAAGAAAGGGCAAGAAGATACAAAATGTTGGAAATTGCATCCTGATCAGAAACCAAACTGGTTAAAGGATCGAAAGGGTAGTCAAAAGACCACAACCATCGTGCAAGACCTCGGATCAGATCCCGATGATGAAAACACGATAACAATTGTTGGTATAAAAGGTATTGTTCTTGTTGTTAGTACTAGTTCCCATGCTTCTTCTATAAATAATAATGAGATCTCTATTGAAAGTAAAAGGAATGAATTGTTTCATATAAGGACTATTGCAAAACAAAGTAAAATTGATACACTCATAGATAGTGGAACACAAGTAAACTTAATCTCTAAACAAGTTGTAAATCAATTCCAGGATTAAAAACAATACCTCATCCAAAACCATATCCATTGGGTTGGGTGCATGATAATGCTTGGTTACATGTGCAAGGCAATGTAAACTCCGATTTGCAATCACATCCAAGTTTGTAGATGAGGTAGAGTTAGATGTAATTCTGCTTGACATCTGTGGGATGGTTTTGGGAAGTCCTTATTTGTATGATAGAAAGGAAATTATCTATAGGGAACATAATAGGTACATCATTTGTTTAAAGATGAAATTGAATTCATTGTGAAAAACCATCGCATGAAGAGTGATAGATCTGTTGTAAACACAGGGCATTTGAAAATGGTTGTAAATGCAAGCAAGACATTAACTCTCATGTATGTAACAACTAGTGATATTAAGCATGAAGATGAAACAATTTCTAATTCTAATAAGATGTCATAGACAACACAGTGTGAGGATCAGTTGTAAGCACATTTAAGCCTTCAGCCTAAGGTGGTAAAAGAGGGTTTGAATGATTCATTTTCTAATGATGTTCCTGTTCAAGAGATTCAACAAGTTGATACTTTTTCCTTCACATCAGTATATTCAGTATTGTTGCTTTTCATTCTACTAGTTAGTTCTATGTGGATAGTGGATGTGACAATGAGTATTGATGGGTATTTAGTTGATTGTATCAGTTATGCTATCTCATTCTTCATCTTGTTTGTGATGGGTTAGATGATAATAATTCTAGCAGGATGGATGGATGATACTGGACAAGTGAGGCAACAACCCCCTCACTTAAATTCTATGTAAAAATAGACTTTTGGAGTTCCAAAAGCTTCTTAATTGGGAGGAATGATCTAGGAGGATCCAGAAGACCAAAAAATTAATAGTCCCAAAATCTAACAAAGATTGAATCATCACATAGAGCTCATTGACATGATCCCAATGCAACTTGAATCACGTCAAAAGGAGATCGTACGCTCAAGATATGCTCAGTCAAAGTCAGGTCAAACAGAGTACTAGATGCGGGACATAAGGGAAAAAAATGATCGTTCTAGAATTGGTCAAAGTCAGTGTCATGATGAAGAGCTCATCGCCATGATTCCAACACCCTATGTTTCGTTGAAAATGGAGCTTGTAATTGACAAAGTTAAGCCAAGTCAAATTTTCAATCAAAATGGGTTGAACATGCTAACATCTGCATGGTGACATAGATGCACAGTCAGTAGACTATACGATGATGTGGCACCCTCTTGAGTGGACACATGGTAGTACAGCGGTGTGATAGGTGGTAATTGACATGGTTGTTGATGAGGCATTGACGAATGAGAAGCTGACACGTGTCAGACACCAACCAATTACAAGCTAACACATGGCTCTCCCTCATCTGCATAATTTGGTTTGTTTGTTAAAATTTTGGTTTGGGGGGGTTGAACCAATGACTTCCCATTTACTAGTTTTGTGCTCCACCACTCGCACCTGCATATTCTGCATATATTTAAGTGTCGCTAAATCTACTTAATGAATACATTGGTCGATTTGGGGGGATGATAGCTTGAACCACCGACCTTCAGCCCCAAAACCTATGCCTTGGTCGTTGTGCCCACAGGTTCTTCGTGTATGGGAAGAAATAAAATTTATTATAAAGTTTGGTGGTTTATTAAAACATTAACAAATCAAACTTACCACCTTAAAATAATAAATCTGAACCCCTTGTATTAAGGGGTATCAGCCATAAAAATATAAAGCCCAATTTTATAAAGATTTTTGAAGGGAATTAGCAAATTTTTATTAAAGGCGTAATATGGCTTCGGGAATATAAGCCATAAGTTTGAAATTTTTATCAAGAGAAATAGGTTTACTCAGGAATATCTTAAATATATTTGCAAAATTACATGTTGTAAATAGATGATATGTGAGATTTTATTGTAAAAAACTGGGATATATGGGTGATTTTGTAAATCATTTGGTTTTAGGCCAAATTGAGTAAATTTTATGTATAAAAAGGGGGGAGTTTAGGAATTTGGGTAACTAGGTGGTGACTTATGAAGGAATTTATTGTGGAGAAACTTAGGCATATTAGGAAGGAATTTTGAAAGTGTTGGTAGGAGACTGTGAGAGACTTTGTAATGCAGGTTTTGAGGCTTGAATGATGTAATAAGGAAAATAATCTTGGCGTCATTAGTAAAGAGGTTCCTCATTGAGAAGTGGACCCGAAGACGTAGCTCGAACATATGGGTGAATTCCATTATCAAGTTCCTTGTTGTCTCTCTATTATCTCTTATGTTTATTCTCTCTCACTCTTTCCAATTTTAATTCCTACTTTCAATGTTAATTACGTCATTTAAGTAATTAGTTTATGTAATTAGGATAAGCAAAGAATTAAGTGAACTCATTTTTGTAATTTCAAAGGTTAAAATACATAACCATACAATTTTTTTTGTGATCAGGGATAAATCTGCAATTAGGAGTAAAGTGCAAATTATTTGTAACCCTTTAATTACAAATCATCTATTTCCTCCTTCCAAATAATTATCATGGTAACTAGTAGAAGGTATTTCATCTTTAATTTGTGGCATCATATGTTGTATCATTTTTTTCTTATCCTTTGGTTAGATCCCCAATAAGGTTGTTGGTATTTATGATCTTAGATGTAGAATGATATTTATGCCAAAATTTTATCTCTTAACATCCTTATATGGATAGGATTATCATCCTCACATCAATGACAATATCAAGGTTCACTCTCTTCTATTACCTTGAACATTAATGATGGGAATCTATATGTTTCTTGTTCATCTCATTCATTACAAATCCTATAATATGCACATTTTTAACCTCCTATGATGTTTTGCAATATCTACTCTATTTTTTGTTGTATAATTTTCTATTTATAGGATTAAAAATTAATTCTATAGATTTCCTCATTGGATGCCATGCCCCCATGATACAACATAAATTATACTTACAATTATGCATCAAGAAGTAAGACAAAACAATCAGAAAAGACAAATGTGGAAAAAGACAAAAATAAGTAAAATAAAAATGAATTTAAAACAAAGATAAAGGGAAGTGATTAATAAGGCAGAAATTCCCTTTGTAATAAAGCAATTAAAAATAACAACTCCCAGCAGCATCGATTCCTCCAACGGATATGGCATAAGGAAGCAGTGGATGGTTATGAAGAGGGACATGTCCCTTATTAAAGGAAAAATACAATGGAAATCCATGTCTTTTCCCATCGTGGGAATATTAAAAAAGAGTGAAAGGTAATGAATGGGAAATAAATTTATCCTCAAACAAGAAACAACCACTACTATA
>VDFB02123352.1:0-12574 GCA_007258455.2 Sequoia sempervirens | reverse complement strand
GAATGGGGTTCATATCAACTCACCGGTGAGGCTGCTACTTGGTGGGAAAATGAAAGGGTGGATAAGCAGTTTATGCATGGAAAGGTAACTTGGGATAAGTTCCTACAACTATTTAGGAAGAGGTGGTTACCACAATCTCATTTTGATAAGAAAATGACAGAATTCCAAGTACTTGTATAGGGTGGCATGACAGTGACTCAATATTGGGAGAAATTCTCTCACTTGCTTAAGTACGCACCCCAATACCAGCATGATGAGAGATTCCGAGTTCAAAAATTTATTTTGGGGCTTAGACCTCAAATTGGAAATGAAATAGATCTGCACAATCCAGCCACTATGGATGAAGTTTTTGATTTAGCAATCAAACAGGAACACAAGTTGCAACAAGCTGCTAACTATAGGAAGAGCAGGGAAGCCAAGTATGGCAATAAGAAATCCCAAGGGAAACGTCAAGATAATAGCAATCAGGGTGGTCAAAGCAAACAGGACAGCCGAGGGAATGAAAATAGGCAAATCAGAAATTTGAAGAGGGATGGTAGTCCCCAGGACCACAATGAAGGAAACAGAAACAATAACAACAAAAGGGGCAACTACAATAAGAGGAATGATAATAACAGGAGAAATTTTTCTGACAAAACCAAAGCACCTCGTGGAGGATGTTATACCTGTGGAGGCGAGCATTACGCCAGTGTGTGCCCTCAGAGAAATAACAAGCAAAATAACAGAAATCAACATCATATTCATGCAGCGGTTGACAATCGCCAGGCAGATTATCAAGCAACTCCCATCCAGTTATCGGGTAAATTATTTGGATGCCCTGTTTTTATTCTAATTGATATAGGTGCTACTGATAGTTTTATAGATCCTCATGTTTTGACTAAAATATCAGTTAGACCAAGTTTTATGGCAAATTCTTGGAAAGTTCAGTATGGAAACCGGGTAGAGAAAAAGGTAGAGCAATGCATGTATTTCAGCAAACTTGAACTCCCTAACCTTCAGACGTAGGTGAACTTGTATGTTGCACCATTGGGGTCTTACGACGTGATATTGGGGATAAATTGGCTCTCTGAACATAAGGCTCTAGTGGACTGTGAAGAGAAGTCAATTAAATGTCTTGATGACCGAGGAAACCAAGTGGAGCTTTGTGGCATTAAAAAGCCCTTAGAGCTTAGGCAGGTCTCCGCCATGCAGTTGAAAAAGGCAAGTCGAAAGGGATGCACTATCTTTGCAATAAAAGTCAAGGACCTTGATGAGAAGGAATCCTCAATTAATGATCATCCCATTCTGCAAGAATTTGAGGATGTTTTTCCTACCGAATTGACTGAGCTCCCGCCTAAGCGTGTGTTTGATTTCTCTATTGATCTGATTCCAGGGGCAGAGCCTCAGTCTAAGGCTCCTTACAGGATGAATACAACAGAATTATTTGAGCTCAAGGCCCAACTAGAAGAATTATTGAAGCAAGGTCTTATTAGACCAAGCGTGTCACCTTGGGGAGCACCCGTCATCTTCGTGAAAAAGAAGGATGGTACCTTGAGGTTGTGCATTGATTATAGAATGCTTAACAAGGTCACTATCAAGAATAAATATATGCTCCCCCGCATCGATGATTTGTTTGATCAGCTGAAAGATGCCAAGGTATTCTCAAAAATTGATTTAAGATCAGGATACCACCAATTGAGACTGAAGGAAGAAGACATACACAAAACTGCCTTCAGAACCAGGTATGGGCACTATGAGTTTACTGTGCTACCATTTGGGCTAAGTAATGCTCCTGTAGCTTTCATGAACCTGATGAATAGTGTCTTCCGAGATTGTTTGGATAATTTTGTCCTAATTTTTCTTGATGATATCTTGATCTATTCTAAGTCAGAGGAAGAACATGAGAAGCATTTGAGGATTGTGTTGCAGCGTCTAAGGGAACATAAGTTGTATGGAAAAATGTCTAAATGTACCTTCTTCCAATTTGAAGTGCATTATTTAGGTCATGTAATTTCAGCGGAAGGGGTAAGAGTGGACCCAAAAAAGATTAAGGCAATTATGGATTGGCCAGCCCCGCAAAATGTCTCTGAAGTTCGAAGTTTCATGGGACTTGCAGGATACTATAGGAAGTTTTTTCAGGGGTTCTTAACAATTGCAGCACCCATCACTGCACTGCAGAAGAAGGAAAAGAAGTTTGAATGGAGCGATAAATGTGAGGAAGCTTTTCAGCTGCTTAAGAAGAAACTCACTACCGCACCCATCCTAGTTGTGCCAGATCCGAATGGCCATTTTACAGTTATTACTGATGCATCAGGAGAAGGGGTAGGAGCAGTTCTTATGCAAGAAGGGCAAGTGGTAGCTTATGAATCAAGGAAGTTAAAACAACATGAATTAAATTATGCACCACATGACTTAGAATTGGCAGCCATAGTCCATGCTTTACAAATGTGGAGACATTATCTCTTGGGAAAGCCTTTCGAACTTAAAACAGACCATGCAGGATTGAGATATATCTTCACTCAACCTAATCTCAATGCCCGACAAAGGCGATGGCTGGAATTCCTGAGTGAGTATGATTTTGGGATTGAATATATTAAAGGTAAGGAAAACAGAGTGGCTGATGCGCTGAGTAGAAGGAGGCACCTTGCAGCCATGGTTACCATAAAATCAGATTTCAGGCAACAAGTAGTGCAATCCTCCTTTGGGGATGAATATTATGAAAAGGTGAAACAAGCCCTTGGGGTAAATCCCTCTGATCGTCGATATGAGGGTTATATATTAGAATCAGATGGACTTTTGAGATACCAGGGACGAATGTACATTCCTAGTTCTGCAAACTTGAGAGAGTTGGTGCTAGAAGAATTCCACAATGCTCCATACTCAGGACATCCCGGTATTACAAAAATGATGGAAGGACTTAGACCACTGTACTTCTGGCCAGGACTTAAAAGGGATGTTACGTCCCATGTAGCCCGATGCTTGGAGTGCCAGCAAGTCAAAGCTGAACATGTACATCCGGCAAGACTCTTATATCCTCACAGGGTACCAGAGTATAAATGGCAGGTTATCACTATGGATTTTATACAGGGGCTACCAATGTCTAAAAACCGACATGATACCATCTTGGTTGTGGTGGATAAATTGACAAAGGTTGCTCATTTCCTTCCGGGAAATCTCAAGGATGGATCAATGGTTTTAGCAAGGAAATTTGTTCAGGAAATCTTCCGGTTGCATGGAGTGCCAGAGACGATCATCTCAGATCGAGACACTCGAATGACTTCTAGGTTTTGGATTACATTAAACTCTTCCCTGGGAACTAAATTAAATTTCAGTTCCGCATATCATCCTCATACCGATGGTCAGATAGAGAGGGTGAACTAGGTAGTAGAAGATCTCCTCCGCATGTACTGCATGGAGCAGCAATATAAGTGGGAGGAGTATTTTCCTTTGGTAGAGTTTTCCTATAACAACTCCTACCATGCTTCCTTGGGCATGGCACCTTTTGAAGCCCTTTATGGACGTAAATGTCGAACACCCATTAGTTGGGACAGAGTAGAAGACAGGGTGGTGATTGGCCCTGAGATGCTCAGAGAAATGGAAGACCAAATGAAAATCATTAAGGAAAAGTTGAAGCAGGCTGCGGATAGACAGAAAAGTCTAGCAGATAAGAACCGGAGCTTTAGGCAGTTCTCTGCAGGAGATAAGGTCTTTTTGAGGGTTCGGCCACATAAGAGTTCAATCTCTTTCGGTAAGAACTCTAAGTTGGCTCCTAGGTTTGTTGGCCCCTTTGATGTTTTGGAGGTGGTGAATCCAGTTGCTTACAGGCTTGCTCTGCCACCAGCTCTATCCTGGATACATAATGTATTTCATGTTTCAGTACTTAAGCCATACCATCCAGATATTGCTCATATCCTTGATTGGCGTGCATTGCAGGTCCAGGACCCAGGGGTGATACAGGTGGAACCCGTCAGGATTCTGGAAGAGCGCAATGTTAAGTTGCGTAATAGAGACATTATGCAATACAGGGTCCAGTGGGACCAATATTCGATGGATAATGCCACCTGGGAAAATGCTGAGGATATAGATAGAATCTTTCCTCATTTGAGACCTTAGCATAATTATATTTTCCTTATAGAGACTTACGAAGTACTAATATCTCAATTTTACTATGTAATTTGCTTATAGACATCGAGACGATGTCTCTTCTCAAGAGGGGAAGGATGTCACGTCTCATACTTTGATGATATTTTGACCATGACTTATTTTGACCATGACTTATTTTGACCATGACTTATTTTGATAATGTTTGACCATGACTTTATGAGATTTAAGATACGAATTATGATACGTGTTAAAGCAATATAATATACTACAATGTTTTGATGTATGGGAATGTAGAAACAAATAATTGTTTTCTTTCAAGAATTTTGAATGCATTTATATAAAATAGGAATGTTGATTAATTATTGTTTAAATTTATGTTTCTGTAATGGTTACTAATACATTTTCATTTTTTTTGCACGCCTGAGTGCATGTGAGTTGCAGGTGATCGAAGGCCAAGAATGTGATTGAGGAAAAGAAGGTTAGCTCCCCGACAGGGTAAAAGAGGAGAAGCTCTCGATTACGCACACACCACTTAAATCATGTAGCTGCATTAGGGCATATCTGTTTTTCAATGTGATTGCGTGAAAATTGATTAGCATAGAAAATTTAAAATATGGTTTAATTGACCTTAGAAATTGTGGAAATAGTATGGCTTATTCTATTTTAATTAATCTCCATTTTATTTGAGCAATAAAAGGAAAAATCTTTTTTTTTAAAAGTATAATTAAAAAAAAATAAAACAAAATAAATAATGGAATATAACATTGTGTTTAAAATGAAATTATAAATTTACATAAAAAGGGATATATATATATATATTTATGTTTTGGTATATGGTGAATTCTCCAAAAATAATGAAGAATGAACAGCCCGAGAGAACATTGGGCTCTGGAAATTCTGTCTTAAAACCAACAATTCACTTGGCATGTGGCAATCCTTAAGAATTGCATGAGAATTCGATCTGTCATCTGGAAATTTTATGCATGATCCTCAAAAAAGAGGAAGAGGGCTTTAAGAAAGAAAAGAGGACTTCGATTGAGGATATCCGAGAGCTCTGGAACAGAGGCGAAGAAGGTATTGTTGGGCATCTGCACTGGAAGCAAATTTTGCCAGGTTCTTTTCATTGCTATGCCTTCTTTTAATTTTATTTAAAACTGCAGTAAGGAAATGGAAGGAATGAAATGTTTTATTCTCTGATTAGAGTACAAACAACTGAGAAATCTTTCCAATTTCGTTTTGAAATCTGGGTAACAGCTTACTTCTCTATGTTGCAATTATAGAATACACATTCTTCCTTCAGAATTAGGGTTTTCATTTTGTTGCAAGTCTGCATTTTATTGAAATGATATAAACCTATATATATATATATCTATGCATATATATATATGCACAGGAATTCGAATTCCCATGCATATATATATATATATGTCTGCATATTTGGCCTGCATAAAAATTATGTCATCTGAATAAAATCAAAATGTCTTTGAGATAAATTCGAATGCAGTTTATACTGGGCAAAATGTCTTTCTTTATTCTGAGTTTTGAAATTGCTAACCAGAGGAAAGAGGAAGGGATTATTTCCCTTGCCCTCCCCATGGGAAGGTCGTGGACTGTGGGAGGCTCGCGCCCTCCACAGGCCGCGGCCTGTGGAGGAGGCGCAAGCCCCTCACAGCCCGCCCCCTCCCCATGGGAGGGGCAAGGGCTTCCCTGAGCCCTTTAGTCGCTCAATGCCAGTAAGGAAACCATGTAAAAATTACCCTGTTCTGTGTGCACGGCCAGTGAATTCTTTGAACAGATTTATAAACCAGAATTTCTTTCTTCAAATTATACACAGCTGTACATGATTTTCTACACACATACATATATATATATATATATATATGTATACATATACAATTGGCTGCATATATATATATATACTTATATATATACATATATATATATAGATATCCATGCATTTATGTGCCAAATACAAATTGAAACAGGAAAACCATTTCCAGAAAATAGTATGAACTCTGTTAATTATGTGCCAAATACAAATTGAAACAGGAAAACCATTTCCAGAAAATAGTATGAACTCTGTTAATTATGTGCCAAATACAAATTGAAACAGGAAAACCATTTCCAGAAAATAGTATGAACTCTGTTAATTATGTGCCAAAATACAAATTGAAGCAGGTAAATCATTTCCAGAAAATAGAATGAACTCTGTTAATTATACACAAATATCTCAGTAATATTAAACCTGAAACAAGAACAGAAAGGTTTTGAGAAACCATGTAAACTGGAAAGCATTTTGATTTCTTAAACATATACTTACTTACAGAAGCATACCCTGAGTAAAGGAATACAATATAAAATGTGAATGCTAAATTATCTTCCAAACCTCTGAAATTCTGAATAAATTGCACTGTTTCAGTATACTATTATTACTTTGAACCCTGTATTGAAATTGGGAATTACACTATCAGTCAGTATGAGCTTGGAAAAATTAGGAATACATACTGAAAACAGAAAACACTGTTCCTTTCAAATAAATTGATTAATTCTTCTTCTTATAATACACTGAAAAGTATTAAGACATATACGTCCTTCTTTAAAAAAAATAGAGCCTTTATTCCAAACAGAAAAGGGATTACTTACAAAGGAATAAACGAGATCTTACAACTGAATTACAAAGGATTCACATTTGAAATTCTTTTAGAATTAATTGAATGATTGAAACATGTATGAAAGTGTATAACCTTCTGCTTGGGTATTTATTCATACTTCACTATGGTAACTTCCGGGACAGGGTGCCGAAGGTGGGCAAACAGAGACGGTAGTATTACCTTTTCTAAACTACCATTCACTTGTATTATTTTGCTTGGCCAAGCACTTGTACCATTGAAATAGATGGGTTTGTTTTAAAAGCCTAGAAATTTATATGTATTTGAGTCTCTGCCACCTCCTGTTGCAAGAAATGTGTTTATTTCTCATGTTAGAAATGCATATAGGCATCAGGCACGCATCGAGAGTTCCCTCCTGTTTTGCTGTTTCGGGTTGCTAGGCTCCTTTATGCAGGGCCGGGGATTCCTTCGAGTTAGGAAGGGACCCGGGGAAGTCATGGACTTCGTGGTTGGGCGAAAAGGCGCCTGAATCACATTCTTGGCCCCAGCTCGCAAGAAGACCAAGGCGTCACGGCGGTTGGTGGTTCCAAGTTTATTTGCTATTGATGTACTTATGTATTATTCAGATTTGGCTTGTGAAGCTCATTGTAAATGTATATGTATTTTGACATTCTTGTTGAAACTTGAAATGGAAGTATGATTTGAAAGTATTTAATGTAACATTGATTTGAAAAGTTAAAGTTTTATAACTTAGCATAGAAAAGATGTTTCTATTTGAAGGATTGATTCCTCCAAGAGAGGTTGAATATATATTGATATGAGAAAGTCATTGAAATACTTATGCTTTGTATAATCTTGATACATTACATTGATATTATTGTTAATTATGAAATGCAATTTAAATTCTCTTTTATTTAAGCTCTCTTGGAAGTGTTATGGACGATGTTGACTACTTGGAAACCTTTTTATAATGGTTGAATAAATTGAAAATACTCTTAATTTTCTCTTTAATACTGATTTAAAACGGATTGAAAACACTCTTAATTTCCGAGTTACTGGTGGGTAACACCCCACTCTTTCTTCCTCTCCAAGATATATAGAATTTTCACAAATTGTAACTCTTGGATGGGAAGGTGTGGAGTGTACCTCTCTCCATCAATAAAGGTCCTTTCCCCATTAATGAAAACATGCATTTGGACAACCACCCCATCTTTTCATCCCATCCTCTTCTCAAAATTCGTCACTCTCCATTATGAGAGCTTTTCAGGAGTCAAATCATGTTGTAGGGGAACTATTGTATGCCCACTTGACCCCTACCACTATGGTATAGACCCTAGGGGGTTTATTTTTGCACCCTAACCCAAAAATTTGACAAACAACTCCCATTAAAAGCCTACTCAAGGTTCCATCCTAGTTTCAAACTTAGCTAAGGGTTTACAAGACCTAATCCTCATTTACACCTCATGTGAATCCCAAATAAAAGACCTTACAACCATAGTCCTCCAATAAATTAACTTCATTTGTTTCTAGACCCTGAATGGGGTCAAATTTATATCCTCATGAAGTAGTCTTTGGATTTTCTCTTGGTGATTCTCCCTTCTCATGCCAACACCACTGCCTTCCTGCACATTACCAACATGATTATAATTATCGATTGTTTATCACATTATAAGCTTTAACTATGTAATAATCCATTTAGAATCCCAATTTACATCTATGGTATATGAGTGTAATCCACATTCATGGTAGTGACAATAGAACAAAATATCAAAATGATATGCAAGAATATTGCCAAGAGATCACCTTATTTATTATCCATAATATGCTTAATCATCAATCCAAGAAAAGCATATAAAAAATTATGGTTGTATTAAGTACATATGGGGTGGGGTCTTACAATATTTCGTGCTATTTTATTTTGTTCCAACAATAACTAGAAAATAAAAACTATTGTGTTTTTTGCTGAATTTCCCCATATGGGGTACCATTCAAACCAATATTTATTGATTTAGGGTTCACATTCTTGTAGTGTTGTTTTGCATAAGGGGTTGTTCATTATTGTCGGTTGTGTTAGGTTAACGGTGTTTGATTGATGGCTTTCGTTATCTAGCTACATAGAGTTGGAAGAGAATAAAATAATTAATGTTGTCCATTCTATGTTTGGTTACATTAGGTATTAGTGATTATTGTTCCTTAGCTTGGGTTGTACTTGTGTTTACTTTGCTAGGAATTTCCGTTAGCCTCGTCATTTTTCCCTCTTTTCCTAGCGTCAAGGCACACTTGGGGGATGGGGTATAGTTTGGTCGGGATTTTTGTCAGCCCTGCTGGTATATATATATACACATATGCATATATACATATATATACACATTTGTATACATATATACATATCACAGACCACACCTTTTGGAACCATCGATTAATGCAAAAAAATACAAGATAACCTTCAATGGTTAGGATTTTCGTCAGCCCTACCGGTATATGTGTGTGTGTGTGTGTGTGTGTGTGTATGTAGTATATATATATATATATATATATATATATATATATATATATATATATATATATATATATATATATATGTATACATATATATGTAGTATATATATATATGTAGCATATACATATATGTAGTATATATATATATATGTATATATATGTAGTATATATATGTATATATATATATATGTGTAGACATAAATGTATATATATATGTATATATATGTGTATATATATGTATATATATGTGTATATATATGTATATATATGTGTATATATATATATATGTATATATATATGTATATATATATGTATATATATATCCTCTACAATTTTATTCCTTTGTAAACATAGCTAGAAAACACAAACATTCAACACAAACCCTACGAAAATGGACAGTAGCAAACCCATACAAAAAATCTCCTTTCTCAACACAATCTGCTCAGAAATCAGAAAAAATATAGCCATTTCAACAACACCTTCTCCAAAATGGCTAGATGCAAAAAGGCACAATATAGTTTGAGCTATACAATAAGAATCAACCAATTATTTTATTGTGTTCCAACCAAAATAGAAAACAAAAGCCATAAATCAAACAGGATTACTTTCTACAGCCACCCACATGCAGAAAGCCACACACACACATACACACACACACATATATACATGCATATATAAATATATTGTTATATATATATATATATATATATATATATATATATATATATATATATATATATATATATATATATATATATATATATATATATATATATATATATAAGTATATATAGAGCATATATATATATATATATATATATACAGACAAAATAGTTCGAGCTATACAATAAGAATATGGTATCGATAACTATACAATTTTTTCTTTTGTTTTCCAAGGACTTTAAAATAGATGTTACTTGCACCAAGACCACTACATGGGAACCATACAACAATCAATGCTAATGACATTTCGCTGGCCTCCCCTACACTTCCTTCATTTCGCCAGACTCCTCTATCGTCGTGACAAACACCCACGACCTTTGACATGGCAACGAAGTCCCAAGTCTAGCCACCTTTACATAGGTTGCACAACCAGTGAATGCACTTGCACCTTAATAGAATCTTGCCATCCTTGGTCATAGCTACCTTGAACAACAACAAAGAGTCCCAAAATTACATAGAACAATACATTACTGATAATTCTAGCAACACAACAAATTAGCTATTTTTGAGCCATTTGCAGCGAACCGAAACCACAAAAGTATACAGTCTTTCCAACAACAATCAACACAATGAAAGAATATTTTTCCCAAAGAATAACCCAGATTAGATGCACCTCTACCCGCTTCCTTCAATAACAGGCCTTCACGCTTGTCTTTTTCCTTCATTCTTTCTTGACAACCTTCCAAAGAACACCATAGAATTGTCGCATCCCAGAGCTTTTGGAACAATCGATGCATGCAAAAAAAATAGTAGACATAAGATTAACTATTTCATTGCATTAATATATATATATACATATGCCTATATACATATATATAAACATTTGTATACATATATGCATATATATATACAGATATATATATATATACACATTAAGAGATATAGTGGTGGATAGCTTATAAGTTCACTCAGAATTTTGGTCGGCCTCCCGCTTCTTAGCCCGTCCAATAGTTGGTTCCCATCAACATTAATTAATGTATGCTTTGCATGTACTGGTGATGGTCCTAATAAGACCAACAATAAATGCAAGCCATAAATATAACAATTAAGTCTAACACAAACAACAATAGCAAACAATCCCTTATGCAAAACAACATGGAGCATATAACATTAACTATTTTACTGCATTCCAACCATTTCCACAAAATAAAAGTTGTGAGGGAAACAATATTGCTATCCACACTCACCTAGATAGTCAAACCTGCAAAATACTAAAAATGACAGTGCCAAATGCATAGACAAACATATGCGCAAAAGTTGAACCATAAATCAAACAATATCATTGCCAACAAAGTATTGCTATCTAGACCTGCTCATATATCTACCTTTGAACATAGTTGTACATGTATGTCTCTATTTGCATATGCATATACATAAACACACGTGCATGCAATTCACATTTCCCTATCCTATACAACTTCTTGGTACATATGTGTGTAGATATTTGGTCACCTGTTGGATATCTATGCATATATGCAAACACCATTCAAAATTTACAACTATCTACAAACTATTCTAAACAAAAACAAAAACACGGCTTCCAACAATACCTCACATACAAAACCCACAAAACACAAAAATCTCCCAGTAACATACCGACTCAAAACCTTTACCACGAAAATGCCAACCCTAAATGAATCAATATTGGTTTCAACTATAAGCCAGATGGGGTGATTCACCAAAAAACACAACACTAACTATTTTCTAGCCATTCACACAAGATCCTTATTGTCTTCAATTTTATTTTATATTTTATATGTACACATTGTTATCCTTCTAAGATAGCATTTACAAAAAAACTCAATTTTTTTTGGAAAACCCACAAAAGACAAGAAATCTCAATTTCAACATTCACCAAATGTATGTGTAGATATATGTATGTATTTGTATATATGTGTATATAAATATGTGTGTGTGTGTACATATATGTGTGTATATGTATGTACTGTATATCTATGTGTATATATGCATACATATACATTATTAATATGTATATATATGTATAAATATGCATATATATATATGTATATGTATATATTTGTGTATATATATGTACTTATATGTATATGTATGTGTATATATGCATATATATGTTTATATCTATATATATATGATATATGTATATGTATCTATATATATGCATATGTATATGTATATATATCTATATGGACATGTGTATATATATGTATGTATATATATAGATATGTGTGTGTGTGTATGTATGTATATATAGCAACCAAAACATTGATTATTTTGTTCTATTGCAACTACAGATACTAAATGGAAGCCATAAATGGAACAATATACCCTAAGGTGGACATCAATGGAATGGATTCCATAACATTAACTTGTTTATCCCATTGTAACCATTGCCATACAATGCTGAAATTCATAGTTAGCTCTATACAAAGGCTTTCGTGTGAAAGACTAGTCTATATATAGCTTATGTGTATACATATATATATGGATATACATATATGTATATATGTGTATATCTATATGTATATATATGTACATGTATAATATGTACACACACATATGTAGATATATGTATATGTATGTATATATATATATACACATGTATAGTATGTATGCTATGTACATACACATGTAGATATATGTATATGTATATGTATATATATATGTACATGTATGTATGT
>VDFB02123351.1:0-12472 GCA_007258455.2 Sequoia sempervirens | reverse complement strand
AAATCTACCATAGGGAAAGGTGTTCCAAATTTATATTGGGCATACTCACATTTTTTGTACCATTGAGGTTTGTAGGAGATAATGATCCCATGTATGGATTATATAAATGTGAGTTTTGATAATCAATCAACATTGTAAGGCTTTGATAGTTTGGTTGATTTAGACCACTCATGATGTATGAATCAAGTTTATATTCCATGTTCTTCTTGTGTTTTGACCTTGTTTACCTCTAAGGAATTTAGGACCAATGATGAGATGAAGGATGAAAGGGGTGAATGATATGGGTGTCAAAATTTTAAGATCCTTGGAGGAATACTAAGCTTTAGGATTCTTTGGATTGGATTTGATTTGATTTGGATAATGGAATTGTAAACCCAAAGATGTTGGATGTTATCTTGGAATAAACTTGTCCACAAGGATGATAATTTAACTAGATGTATGAGGAAGTATTCATCAACACACGCTTACCCAAACAAGGAGATTTTGATGTTTATTTGAAGGATTTTACCAAAAGTCTAGTATGAATGATTTTTCCAACGGTTCAAAAGTTGTTTGTGGGATGGAGATGATAAATGTTTGGGATGGATGAAGTGTTGGTTTTGATCCTAAATGAACCTAAGAAGAACTTTGTTTACAAGAACAAGATAGTGAAGGACATGCTTTTCCCTAAGAGTAATTCAAACCAAAAGACCAATGTTTGCATGGAAAACCATATGACCAAAAGATAGACAAACACATGTGTGGGGTTCAATTTGTCTTTTATCTTTGCTTAATGAGTCATTTTTACCACAAACACTTTCTTGCCTTTAGATTTTCAAACTAAATTTCTAATGTCCCAATTTATTTTCATCCCATAAGGTCCATTATGTGGAAATCAAGGAAATTAAGGCAATAGTTCCCTAATGTTGACTTTAGTAAGAGAAAATTGAGATATAAATCTAGATACTTAGAAGCCTTCAAGGATGGAATCCCTAGGGCAAGCAATAAAACTTGGATTTTTTCAATGGTATTTGCTTCCTCCTAAAGGGTTTGAAATTTTGAGGATTTTTATTGAATGTTTATTTTCCAATGTTTTAGATGCAAGCAAAGTGTTTTGATTCCAAAATGATGCACACACCCTAGGATAGAAAGAGACAATATTTGTTGAATTCTCACTTGGATAAATCCAATTGCACTTATTCAAAGCAGATGACTAGAAACTTGACCACATTGGCTCCCCTCCATGACACACACTTCTCGAGTCAGCCAAGCTTCAATTCTCATGAATCTCCCATGACAAAATTTTCATCTCTACAAAGAACCTCAAAAATGTGGGGTGACTTCAAAGGTACAACCTCTTGCACCAACAAATAGAAAGGGGTTTTGGCTTCTACACAAATTGGTTCTTAGTCAAGTTGATCAGGGACATGGAACCTTGTGAGCATCCAACAAGCCACTAAAGGATTTAATCAATCATACTAGGGGGTCTTATACTTTTTATAGTAGTTCCCCATTCTGAAAGTTACTATATGGCTAAGGCCTACATACCATGAGGACTTGACAGTTAAGTCTTATCCATTTATATACCGGCCCGTGTGAAAAACCGGTTGGAGTTGCCTTTTAATTGGTCTTAGGCAGGCCCCTCTAAAGGTGAAAAATAGAGAGAAAGCACATCCATAGTTCGATCAATCATTGTTTGCATGAACAAAGAGAGAACACACATGATATACTTAACTCACACTAGCAAGATTTGTTCAATTTTTAAAATCCCAAATTGAAGTGTGGAGACAATCTTTTAGACAACCTAAAATCACCAAAAGACTTTTGATTCTCAAGATCGTCGTGAAGCATGAGAGAAGTGCATACGCCTTTTAAATGATATTAATTTGTAAAAAATATTGCAAAACAAAGAAGACACATGTTCATTTTAGACCTCAAAAGCAGTAATGGATTCTTTTTATAGCACCAAGATGAAATGTTTGGAGTTGTTTGTTCAATTCTTAAAATAAAAAACCAACTCTAGTAAGTTCCTAATGTTCTTTTTAACCCTTTGATTGTTCTTTTTAAAATCCAAACAAAATTTATTTGAGTCCTAAACTGGAAGGTAGCAATATTTCCAAAGATTGGGTTATAAGTATCCCTAAAGTGTTTAAAATCACTTGTTACAATGAGTATCAAATGATTTTTCTTTCACTTCCATGCTCCATGATCCTCTAAAACCTACAATACAAGCTCCAAATGTTAGATGAAATCAAGAAACAAGAAGATATGAGGGTTAGATAAATGATTAAGCATAAAAAACCTAAAATTTAGACCAAGTTTCATTGTGATTTGTCATTAGGTGAAAATTTGAAAATTTTAACTCTATCAAAGTTGAGAAACACCTACAATATTGGATAGCTTACAAAATTCTACTTCATTTAAAAAAATATCTCTGAAACATATACATTGCTATTTTCTCCATCATTGCTTTTTGACTTGGAAAGACAAAAAATAGAAAAAATGATGGAAATGGCCAAAAAATGTGTTAATTTGTGAGATTTGTGCCCTCCTTCTAGTGCCAAAATGTGAATGGTTTCTCTAGACTTGCTCAATTATCATCAAAAAACCCAATGTTAGTCAACAAACAAGTATAAAGAAATCATTCCCCATGCAATTCATTCAAATACAAAGAATAAGAAACAAAGCAAATTTAATCCAATGAAAGCTAATAAAACTTATTCTAAGTACTCAAACCAACATCCCATGGGGGAATTAGTGCTACTTTGATGTGGAAAGTAGCCCTTTCCTAATTCCTTGCAAGCTTTGATGATCTTTGATGATGAACAATATGATCCTCGATGAAATTTGCAATAACCTAGCTATGGTGATGAAATGCTATGAAAACCTTGATGAACAATGGATGAACTTGCATAAAATATGTAGATAATGACTTTGCATAAAGTTGTGTATCCAAAATCAATAAGAGAGCTCTCCATTTATAGGAAATAATGATGGAGGAATGAGAAACATGAAGGATGTGGGATCAAAGATGAACCAATAACAATGTGCCACTTGTCAACATGCTATTGAAGAGAGGTGGAGCACATTTTGATCAATGTGCATGATAAATGCAATTAGGTGGAATTTGAAATTTGAAGGATGGCTTGTAGAGGAAGATGTGAAAAATGACATGTAAGAGACTTAAATGCCATGTTGGAGGACAAGTCCTTTTAGGAGGGAGATTTCAAAATGGAGGAATATTCCAAAGAGATGCCTTTTTGAATGAAAATAGAATAATTTTTATAAATCAAATAAATTTATTTACTTGTGCAAGTTGCAAAATCTAGAAGTTGTGGATTAGAGTTAAGTAGTAGGATTTAATTAACTTAGATGAAAAGTGGTTTGATTTGACATTTGACTTAGATTTTAGATTTATTTAAATAAATGGGAGGAATAATGAATATTAGATTTATTTAAATAAAGTCTGATTTATTTAATTAAAAGGGATGATGTTAGATTTAATCAAATAAAGGTTAATTTATTCAATTAAAAGGAGATGACTTTAGGATTTAATTAAATAAAGATTGATTTATTTAACTAAAAGAGGAATTTGGATGAATTTAATCAAATAAAGATTATTCGATTAAATGGTTAGTAGAGAGATGATTGAGGAAGAATCAATGTTAGGAAACCAGAGTCAAATGCATGATGCCGACCAGGATATTTCGAGTGTCTACAATTATACTTTTATCTTTACTATTATTATTATTATTATTATTTTATTAAATAGGTTGAATCCATATGTTTCAAAACAACCAATATTACCAACATTTGTAACATTATAATGGATAATCTTATCTTTAGGTTTTGTTTTCCATATAATATCATAACTAATAGTAGAACACTTTTTAAAAATGAGGAATTCAATAATTTTTTAGATAAAATATACATACAACAAAATTCTTCATGTCATACTATCCACAGGAAGGTCACTAGTGAAACTATTTAAAAAATATTAAGGGAAATAGTTGAAAAAGTGGCACTAATTAGCATTCACAACTTGTCCCTACATTATGCAAATATTATACTAGCATACACACTCTTATAAGATATATGCCTTATTATTTTATTTATGTTATGAAGTATATCATGCCACTTGATCTAAATATTCAATCATTGTATGTTTCATTTCTATAACTAATGTTAGGATCATGATTTACAAGAGATCAATACACTTGAAAAATAAAGTGTGAAAATATTAGATAATCTATTAATATACTAAAAAACAAGAAAATAGATAACAAAGGATTCATTCAAATGTTTAGTTCTTCATGTAAATCCTTATAATCCAAATAATAATAAAATTCCATAGTAACTTTAGACCTAAATAGATAGAATGTTTTGTCATTATTTTTAGGTTTGATATTAGTGCTTTTGGGCTATCTAGATAAAAAATAGGTGAAAAAACTAATTAATAATATGAATTGCGATGATAGTATTATAGACCATCTGTATAGGTGAATTAATTCATTAATTATCTTTATTATTATGACCTTATCATCTATGAACTTTATCATCTTATTTCAACCATGTGGGAGAAACCATATCACATGTACCTTCATGATCACATCTTATATTTGTGTGTTGCATGCATATTGATTACTACATGATTAATCTATTTGTAATATTTATCCAATAATGGAGATCCATATTTACCCTATCATTTGGGTGGATATATATTAGTTATGATATTTCTTATGCCCATATCAATCTTCTGAGCTTCATCTAATTTGTCCCATATGTAGGAAACCACTTAAATTACACGTGCTCCCACAACCACATCTTATGCAATTGATATCACATGCCTCATCATGTGTAATTATGAGTTATTCAACCATATTGAGGGGTATTGTGTAGTTCGGTGCAGGATCACGGGGGTCTAAACTAGGCCCTTAAGTGGCAATGGAAATTTAGAAAAAAAGAGTTAGGCAACTTGACATAAAAAATTGAATAAGTTATTAACATAATTTGAAAAATGTGTAAGAATATAATTTGTAAAAAAATGAATGTAGTTTCTAAGATACTATTCCATTTTTGAAAAAATAAATCTATTTGGCAAAAATTTTAAATTTCAATGCAGTAGTACTAATTTTTCAAGAAAAATAAGCAGTGTATGTTTGACTAGCCTAGTATACAAGAAAAAAATTTTTTTGAAAAATTGCAATATAAGTGAGGGACACACATGTCTGATCACTATTTTTTTTGTAATTTTTTTACAAGTAAATGATTAGTTATGAAGTTTTTATTAAAACTTTCTAAGAATATTAATTTTTTTTTTGTCCACCACCATAACTTTAAAATTTATGAAATTCAACTTTTTTTTTAATCTTATAGTATGGGAAGCATAAAATGTGTTGCATATTTCAGATTCAAAAAATGTGAAATCGTTTAAGATTTATAGATGTTTTTGAATCAACATATCAATGAGGACTTTAGTCAAAATGTATGTATACAATTAATAATAATTATCTATTTAATTACAATAAGGCACATCTTATATTTTTGGAAAGTTGAAAATTTTATCAATAAACCCTTTTTGTTTCATCAAATTTGGATAAAAAAAAGTTGTCAACCACTTTTTTGTCATATTGCCACTTTTTGGACCCCCATGATCCTGCACTTACCCGTGCCTTCCTTATCCTATTATGTGTACCTTCATTCATTTTAATGCATAAGAGATATTTATTAATATAGATATT
This sequence comes from Sequoia sempervirens, assembly GCA_007258455.2. Lineage (NCBI taxonomy): Eukaryota > Viridiplantae > Streptophyta > Pinopsida > Cupressales > Cupressaceae > Sequoia > Sequoia sempervirens. The sequence continues at coordinate 6,752 of VDFB02123351.1, read as the reverse complement.
CATCCTAATATAGATATTTTTACAAATAAAATCTATGATATAATTTTAATTAGATTAAAATTTAAATTAAAAAAAAATATAAGTTTGAGTTATTAAGATAGAAAATAAAATGATTGAGAGAAATAAATAATTTATTTGGTTTGTTTGATTGATTAAACTTTGTTGGATAGAAGATTATCTAAAATGAAGATATAGTACTAAAATAAAGATCAAGAGATTATGACAAAAAGTATTTTGAGATTTTTGTTGTATGGGAAAAATCAACATCTATGTTATGGATACTTCATTTTTGTGAAGATATATATTTCCTTGCATGAATTTTTTCCTCTATGCTTGATTTTATCTTTTTTGATGTAGTTTAATTCATGATATTTATAAAATTCATTTTCTTGTAATTATACACATGCTTATAATTTGATGGTGTTAAAAAGTACTTTTGAGTTTCTATTATGAATAGAGGGAACATTTATTGATAAATGACTTCTGGATTCGATTGCATAAGATTTTTTTTATCTGTGATTTGGGTTTGTAACTATCCATTTTTTTTCCTTGAGCTCTCTACTTTCATCCTGATGATAGATCACAGAGTGTGATTCGAAACATTGATGCAAAAAAATCTTACACAATCGAATCCATAAGTCATTTAACAATAAACAATAAGGATTTGGGAAACTTGATATAATTAAGAGGGAACATTGTTAACTTTTTTGATAATAGACAAGTCCTATAATGAATTTAATAAGATTAAGAATAAAACAAGCAGAGAATACAAATACATTGAAACTGTTATTTGAAATTGAATTTCATGCAACTGTGACTAAAATATAAATGTGAATATTTTTGTGATATCCTTTAATAATTTTAAATTAATGTCTTTTATAGTAAGTTCTTAATATACAATTTAAATTTTTTTAATAGCTATAACTATTTAAAATAACCAATTCTATAAAAATCACTTTAGAACATAAAGATGTGTACAAAATAATATATAACAAATATGTAAGGTATAAAGTATATATTTTTATTCTCTAAACATACCAAAATCATCTTTCATAGAACTCTTTTTTTCCTTTTTCTTCTTATTTGATTGAGAAGTTTTATGAAAATCTTTGATATTTTTACAATCAATTGGTATCGGGAGCATAAATTAAAGTTGTTTGAATGATTGATTTCTTTTAGTTGAGAACTAAAGATTAAAAGACATTCATTCCACTAAAATTATTTAAAAAATATCCTATCTTCATACCTTTAAAATATCATAACCTTACATTCAATAAAACTTAATCTCTTTAAACTCTTTATATATCATTTTTAACCAACAAACTACAAACCACCTGTTATTTCTTTCCCTTTAAAACCATTGAAAGGTTTTCAGATGGTTATATTTCTATCACAAGTACTCCATCTGATTATGGAATTGACATTTAATATTTAAATAATAGGAGCCAGATCTGTTAATGGTGGGCAAGCTTTGTTAAGCAGAATGGTTACAAGGACATGACAGTTAAAAAGATAATGAGGTGGGGAAGTGTTGTAGACTGAGCCAGCAAAGCTTTTCAATGTTAGGAAATGATGTTATTCTTGTCTTTAAAGTGCCCATCTGCACTGCTTTTCAGAAGATCAAGATCTCATTCAGCCCAAAAAATTGAAACCAGTGGAAAAAACATTCGATTGCTCTTGAATAAATCGATGCACTTTTCCATTCTTTATCCGACGTTGGTGTCTGTTGTTTGAATTCAAAACAATAATTCCTCCTTGATTTTGATTTTGTCAAGTTGATGGAGGCAAAGCATAAAGACAAATCATGGCTTTCGATCAAACACTCCTTGACTGAAATCTCCTTAGTCAAATCACATTGTATATAATCAGAAAGTGTTTCATATCCTTGCCATTGCTTTGCTTTACTACATAAATACAGAGGGAAATATACTGTCCATTTTTTCGCTGCCCAGCTTTAATGTCCTTCAAAGTTGTTAAAATTAAATGTTTTTTATTTTTTAATACTATTTAGAATTGTCAAACCATTTTTAATAGGTTCTTTTTGCTTTTGTGATTATGATAATATAAATGATTTTAACAAACATAAACTTACTTTGGTTAATAGATTATTGAATATATTTTAGTGGGAATGGTAATTTTGTTGAAGTTTTTATTTTTTAATAATATTACTTTATTCTTAATAAGAATTGTTATTTTTAATGTCATTTGTTTTTGATTAAAAAAGTAGGGGAAAGGGTCCTTGAACCTAGCCAAAAATCAAGGGACAAACAAATCAAAACCAATGGACTAACATCCAAAATGAAACATCAAAAGGCCAATCATCTGTGCCACAATCAACCACAAAACATATATTGTCTGAAGAAAACAACAAACTACATAAAACCAGAATAAACATAGGGGCACGCCATTTGTTAATGATTATTTTTTAATGATAATTTTTTAAATTTTCAATAGCTAATTTTTATCATATAAACCAGTATGATGAGAATAAGAATAATGATATTTTATTTTAGATTATTTTTCTAATAATAATTTTTTTCTAACACTCCGAGCTTGTATTCAATATATGAATAATTTAAATAGACAAACTTTTATTTTTCCAATGTAAATGTGACATTAACAAGTCACATAAAACAAGTCACATAACATGCTTATGCACTTGAGATGCAATGATATAATACAACTACACTTTGGGTATGCAAAACCAATGCATCAAGAATGCCAACACAAGTACAAGACTTCACCATGTCATGTGAAAAATTCATCATGAAACATATATGAGAGGATAAGGTTTCCTATAGGGTAGATATCCGACACTATTTTACGATCCCATTCTCTCATGAACATATAGATTGGAATGAGAGTGACAAACCACTTCATTTCACAACCCAAGATAACACAATCAAGATGTAAATAAGATGTGGAAATATGTCTAGGAATGAAATTGTCTCACTAGGATTACCACCTCAAAAGGTTGGTCAATTGGGAGATACAAGGTCTTGATCAATTGAACCACCAACTAGCTAAACACATACATAGGTAAAAATACTAACATAATAGAGTGATTAAGTTGCAAGGAAAATCAAAGAAAGAAATAAGGTCACAAAAAGCCAAAAAACAGGTAAAGATAGATCAAACAAACTTATAGCATGCTAGCCTTGAAACAAGGCATAACAACTTCAAACCAAGTATTGACTAAAAATGATTTAAATGAAATATTTTTTGGCACATTATGCTTACTAAAATTCATAAATTTACACATAAAATGAGAGATTAATTTTAACCTAAAATTCTATTATTTAGTAGTATTCATATTTGTCTCTCATATGACACAAGCATACATGCTAGGTCTTAACTCTTACAAGAGTGGAGTGCACAACATAAACTAATGATTCCACTCTAGAATAACAAAAGTGTTTGAATCATAACATATATATAATAAGCATTGATATTATACATGAAACATGATAGTCATAATAGAGAAATTCAACTCCTATCATAACATCAACTACATAACATTATATCATTGATTCTATCTACTTGTATTATTCAAATGATTAAAAAAAATATAGTTTCAGGTTTCATTTCAACTTCATAATTATTTAGTCCTAAGAATCTCAAAATGAGGATTTCTCAGTCATGCCAAATCCGTTTTAACATAATAAGAAAATTGTACTCAAATAATAACATACATGTATTACCATAAAATGAATCTCACCAAACATAGATGGTTCTAATTTAAAATAATATGATTCCATAAAATTGAATTCAAAACAAAATATTCATCACTACAAATATGAACTACATATTACTTCTCCTTACATGGCTAATAAGCCTACTCTAACATGTTATTCAAACATGATTTAGAGCCTAACTTTCCATGCATCATAACTAATAAATGACATGATAAAATAATGAATCTCTTTTCATTTGATAACACAACTTAATTCTTTATTTGCCTAAATATTTTATTTCCAAATACAGTCAAATTCAAGTATTAAATTCATGATAACATGCCTATCAATCATGATATAATGGTATATATCAAATTGATCACAACTTATTAAAAATAAGAGTTGGATGAAAATTAGCTACATTATGGAGTTTCAACTAACATCTAAAAACATCCATAAAATAAAATATCACTTAAGAACTTTTTCTAAAAGTATGAATACTACCATCTTGATGCTTAAATAAAATTAACCACCTACACATTCATTTTCTACAAAAATACATAACACAACAATTATTACAATTATAATATTGCAACCAAAGAATGTAAGGATGCAAATAAAGAAAGATCAATTACAAGTTAAAGCAAAATGATAACATTATTACAACCTTCATATAACTCAAGGAATAATAAAATGAAAAATACATGAAACTAAGAGCTCTTCAACCTCTCACATGATCTTCTAGATTGGAACCAATGGGGAATGCTACCTACATTCCAATTATATCATTTTATTTGACTGCAATAGATTCTTATGCCATTCCATATAAAACACAAGCTATTGAGAAATAATATGATGGATACACTTCTAGTAGGACAAATCTCACATAAAAAATAAGATCTTTCACAAGAACTAATAATCCACACCATGGATACATATGGTTATATCTCACTATCCAATAAATAACATTTTTTGAACTATAATATAATATACATCAATTCCAACTACACTTGAATATAAACACATCAAGGGTCCAATACATAATTTAAGTATAATAATACATTAACAATTTAATGGAAAACCACACTTGAATACACACATCAAAGGTCTAATGTGTAAATAATCAATTGAGAACTCATGACATGTAAGAGAAAGGAATAAGATAATAAAAGGAACATCAATACTTTTAACTCACAAAAAATGTCCTTTATTATTTTTCAACAAGCATAAGTTCATTTCAATTCAATTTAGGAAAGATGGAAAACTCTTCAAAACCATATTAGAATGAATCTATTAATACATGTGAAATCATCATTTACACCATATGGTTATAACACATAAAAGAAAGGATGACATCATCATCCAAAAAAATTAAATATTGTAATCATAATCAAACAATATTGTGCAAGGGTTATGGTAATCAACAACCAATAACACATAAGGGAATGTGACAACCACCAACACCAAATAATGAGTGAAATGATCCAACAACACTCAAGGGAAGGGAATACATACATAATTTAGTAGAATTCCTTCACCTTGTCATCTTGATTTTCTGGCTTCATTTGATTGACCTCCTCAATATAGATATGTACCTTGGTTTTATTTCCTCATAGTGTATTATTTTTTTGAACTTTATGTAGTTTTTGTTCTTCCATGTAATTTATGTTTTGATTGTTTTCCTCTATTTAAATTAGGGTTTTATTAGATTTTTTGGTGTAATCAATGTTACATTCTATGATCCCCATGTTTCTTCACCTTGTTATCCTGATTTTCTAGTTCCTTACACTTGACCTCCTTAATAGTGATATAGGTTGGTTTTATTTCCTCTTGATGTATTGTTTGTTTTAACTTGATGTAGTTTTTTTTTCTTCCAAGCCATTTATGTTTTGATTTGTTGTAGTTAATTTATTTCTTTAGTGGTAAGATTTGTAACATTTGAGTTTAGGTTTTTTAGTCTAGGATAAACTCTTAGAAAATTTATTGACATATTCATGTTCCAAAAATTGGTGAGTGACATATAACTTCATATCTCATCTAAAAAAGAGATATACTCTACATGAAAAGACTTAATATTATCAATTAAGGACTTTAAGCTTCAAACATATACCTCTTTATTAAGAAACATAAATTGGGTAGGTCTTGTAGCTAAGAAAAGCACAATATTTTGGTTGTTTCTTTATGTGACAAATATTATTAGCCTAAAAATTGATTCCTTCACCAATTTTCTATCTAGGCACATTCATATTGTTATCTATCTTGGGATTTTTTTCCCCATCATATCTAGTATCAAATCAAACATCCTTTTGTCTTGACCATTCGGTTTTTCATACATATTTATTTTCCTTTCCCTTTTTGACATATTATTATGCTCTATAATAAATTTTAAAGGAAAAAAAATCATCTATACATTCTTTGTATATTGAGTGTATTTCTTTATTTCCCTTAGATGATATTTGGTTTCTCTATCATTTAATTGCATCAAAAAATTAATACAAAGTTTAACTTTGGAAACATAGGATGGAAAGATCACCAACTCTAAAACTACTATATTGTCCTTGTCAAAATACTTAAGAAAATGTGATTATTAACCTTCTACAAATACTTATTATTTGGGACAATGATATTATATTATAATATTAAAATTAGGTCTCAAATAACTTAGCTTTAATTAACTATTTACATCATATAATTGTCATCACATTCTAATCAATACATGGAAAATGATAGATATAACTCTTTTTTGTTTGGTGTGGAGCCTGATTAGTCTCAAGTGGGGAGATTATTTTTTTGGTATTAGCCAATTGTTGATCATGCTATACTATACACTTAGCATGTATCCAAGTTTTCCTTTTCTCATGTCGTCATTGAAAGGGAAAAATCACTAAAAAAGAAAAAAAAATGACTTTGTAAAACTCTAATTCCGGAAGCTTCTAAAAAGCTTGTTATAAGTAGTTTGGATGGGGGTTGCAGTAAGGCATTATTAGCAAGATTGTAATATGTTTTACACTGGATAATAAAATCATTAGATGGCTACAGTTTTGTGGATGTAGCCCAAGTTGGGTGAACCACGTTAAA
>VDFB02123350.1:0-24595 GCA_007258455.2 Sequoia sempervirens | reverse complement strand
AGAGAAAAAAGATAAGTCCTAAGGTCACACCCATCATAGCACAACACATAAGTCCATTGGTTTCCTTTGAATTCTTCCACCGCATAATTCCACATCTTAGCTAACAGAACAAGCCAAACAACCATCCACAACACCCAATCCCCATAACCTCCCCAAGGGTAGACAATATAACCTAAAATTCTAACCAATTATTACAGATTTCAAAACATTTTGAAACCAACAGATCATGAGACAACCAGTTCACAACCCTCTTAACTCTTAGATAATCCAAATCAAATATGAACTCAACAAAAAAAGTTGAAGAAGCAAGTAAACTCCATCATCCAACAAACCTCTTTGCCTCTATAGGAGAAGTTACTATGAGAACCCTGTCCACTACAGCTAAGAGTCTCCACCAATCCCAAACTCCCCCTCGATAGGAGTGGTCTCTACCTCAATTGGAGCTGCAAAGGAGAAGACTTGCTAAAGAAGCATAAGCAACCTGCCCTACTCTCAGAACCCTTCTCCACCTCCATAGGAGAGGTCTCCACCTCTAGAAAGGAGAGGAATCCACCTCAATAGGAGAAACCATCTGTAGATCCAAGAAGGAAGCACACACCCCTATAGAGAGAGTACACATAGTAGTCATGAGTAACAAGAGCACATGGACCTTCAACAAGAATTTAGAAAGTAGACCTCCCAATAGAGGCAACAACAAGCCTTGCTAAAGCAAAATAAGTATTGCAAGAAAGAAACCCACAAAGGCATCCTTCAACATCATGAACAACTTCCTCAAAAGAGCATTCAAACCAGCCCCAACAATAGCCAAAACATCCAGAGCCTTTGCTTTGAAACTCGTCAACAAACCAACAAAGGGGGAGACCTTTCCAACAAGGAGGACATTGAAGACTTCCTCTAAAACCATGTTCATCTTTTCACCATTACCTTGAGACACAACAAGAACATAAACCGAAACAGAACACCTTTCGAGCTCATTAATGTTACTTGATTTTTAGCTTTCAACTAAAATCAGATAACTTAGTGTTTATTCTTTTGGTGTTTTCATTTAAACATTTTAAAAGATAAACCATAGTCTGAAAAGTTCATAAATATGCATAAAAGAGATTGTCAAGAATAGATTGCATTTTATTCTAATGTTGCAATTATAGACAAATGAGAAAGAGAACCATATGTAGTGCAAATGCAATCTTTATTGATAATCATGAGAGTACAATGTCCCTCACAAGCCAAGGGACTAGCTATCTGAATGCTAGTAATAAAGAAATCATACGCATATGGATAACAACATTAAAATTGCATATAACATGAAAATGGAGCTGTCATTGCTTGGTGGAATGACAAATCCTTTTGACTTGGTCTTGCATCATCTTGATCCTGCTCTGCTGCTCTACGTCCATTTGACTCCCTCCTCACTACTCCTAGGTTTCCTGCATTGGATTAAAACAGTGTTGTTAGAGCAATGAAAGATCCCTGATCAAAATTATATGTAAAACATCCATAAATGTGTGATCAAATGTCTACAACCATTAAAATAGCAACATACCATAAGTGTATTTGAAAACAAGAAAGGAGTGATCAAACACACCTATGATATGTTTTGTTTATCTAACTATTTGTTCCTTGTGCAGATTTAGGACAAGTATTATTATTGTTCTAATTCAGCTAATGAAAACATGTGGGGTAAATGTGGCTCCCATGAGGGTAGAGCTCAACATGCTGTCCTCTAATGTTTTAAGAGGGATAGGAAATTGAGCAACTTGATCAAATCAATGATAAACATGCTATTAATGCATTAAATCAATATGAAATCACACTAGTTGATCAACTTTCATTATCAGATTCAAAAGATGCAACACATGATTTGAGCTGTCAAGAGTTCATACTTCATCTTTTCATGGTGAATCAATCAATAGGCTGCGATCATGTCAAAAGGAAGGTATATTTTGTTGGATATGTCCTTCAATCTTCTTAAGGGGATCTAAGATCAATTTTATTAAAAAGAAGTAAGTGATTTCAAAGATGCATCAAGTTCAATTATAGATGCATCAAGTTCAATTATGCATTTCTTAAATAATGAAGGAGAAATTAAGGCATGCCTGAAGCCATCATGAGGCATACAGGGCAGAAAGAAGTAACAATCCAAGGTACTGTCAAGTCCCTCTCACCTTAACCCTATTGGACAACCACACATCACATAGGATGGTGAGCTTTTAGGTCACCAACATAGGTGAAATGTGTCTACCCACTAGAATTAAAGTGAGGAGACAGTGTATATTTGTTGCACATGATCAAAAGGGCTGAAATGTTGTGGAAAATAGGTTACAAACATGTGGGGCAGCAAGTAATTGTTGTGAAAACCATGAGGATTGGGATAGTTAAGAAAGGATAATGCATGCTACATTTCATAGTAGGACAACAATAATGACCTACATTAAAGGGAAAACAAGTATCAATGAGCAATGACAACCTTGTGTGCCAAGAGTCAATCACAAAATGAAGAAAAGAACATGGTGAAAGACACAAAAATTCTACATGAGTCAAAGGAACCATACACTATTCACATGGAAGCAAATCACATCATTGAATCAATGCATTTCAAATAACACTGCCCTCAATGGAGCAACCCTTAAGCAGGATCAAGAAAGGACTATGTAAATAAAATATGCTTTATAAATGAGGCCAATACATGAACAATTAAAAGCATTTGGATTGATCAACCATTTACATTTAGTGGAGACTACACAAAGGAATCTAGTAGTGGGAGATGAGGTACTAGCATGCATCCTGTTTTATATCTAAAATAAATGCCATTCTTTAATGATTATTGCTTTCAAATGTACATTCAAACACAATTATTAAAAGAAAGGGATGTAAACATGAGAATTTTAGATGGTAGCCCTGTCAAGGCTGCATATGTTGCTAGGGTCTTTTAAATCAATCAAGAGGTATATTGACACACAATGTAGCAATTTGAGGGGGCAACCAACTATGCTACAACCATGCATACATTTTAAATACTCAAAGATAGTCCATGCTTTAATCTGTTTTCATTTGAAAAGAGGATTAAAGGAAAGACAAGCCACAATGAGGGGAAACCATTGAACTTCTAGAATTGGTAGTTCCTCAAGCATTTAGGGAGTGGGAAGTTCAAGTCCAAAAAATGGAAAACACAATGCCCTACACTTGAAGAGGAAAATTCAATTGCACTTAGTTATAAGTCAATAGGTTACTTCCCATTGATGGGTGTGAAGCTAATGAAACATCAAGGCACAATGTAGATGAAAGACAAATTGGAAGGAATGATAATCATGTTTCATGTTTTGCATTTCATTTGAGTGGTTGTGATATAGCTACTTGGCCCAACATAATCCCAAAGAAAGAAAGCAATATGCCTTCAATTGAGGAGTCAATACAAAAGAAAGAGATTTCCAATGCAACTTACAATCTAAGAACAAAATCTTAGTCTTTTATGAGCATTAAGAGAAGTATAGAGATATATTAAGGAGGTAAGGCTTCCATAAGCAATGGAAAAATTACAAACACAAGTTGTAAATGTTGAAGGTGAGAGAAGTTTTGAATAGAGTGACAGTGATGAAGATTGCATGAGATGTCAATTTATCAAAAGTGGAGTCATGAAGATGCCAAGGTATCCATATGTTTACAAAATCATATGCATATGAAGCCACTATGGATTACAAGTAAGGCTGTTATTCCCATGTTGCTTTTAAAAAAGAAAATACAATCACTTTGTAATGATAGCAACCTTTCACTAAACTAATCGATATACAAGCATGTGTAACACAATGTAGCAACAATGGTGATTACAAACGAAACAATGCATATTATGATTGAAGTATAGAAGCAGAGGAAATTGTACCAGTATGGACATAAATGAAACAATAAAATAAATCTAGTTTTTTTTCTTCACCAAATCAGAGAACCCACTTGGGGTTTCTGGTAGAATGCAAAGTACAAAAATCATTCTCTTCGTGAGTTAGGAAACCACTTGTGTTTTTTGTCAAGATTGCAAAAATAGAGGTGAAAGTGTCTGGTTTTGTTTACACATGGAGGAACCCATCTGGGTTGTTAAAAAATCTGCAAATACAAAGAGAGAAACTAACTTTCAACATTGTTCTTGTATGGAAGCTCAAATTTGAGCTTTATTTGCAGCAAATCCGTGTCTTTTCTCAAAGCCAAAAACCCACTTGGGGTTAAGTAAAAGATTGCAACTATAGAAAATGTCATCTCAAATCAAGTGTTCCTATGTAGCTGTGGCCCAAATCTGGGTTTTTATTCTTCAAAACACATAACCCATCTGGGTTTCAAAAAGAAATTGCAAGTTTTCTACAAAATGAAGAAACCCACTTGGGGTTTGGCTAGAAATTGCAAAAAATATAGAGGAATTAAATGAAATATCTCATGGAAACATTATATAGGAAGTGAGTAAAAAAATTCCATTTGTAAAGGCCAAGTTCTCTTTTAGGCCGCGGCCAACAAATCTTTTTCTTCTACAGATCAAATAATCCATCTGGGATATTATGGATTGCAAATACAAAGCCATTCAAAAGGCTATCATGAGTTTTTTTTTTTAAAAGCAAATCAAAAGTCATTGAAAAAACCCTATTCTATTCTCTTGGCCGTGGCCTGAAGGAGAAAATTTTCTCATTGAAACAACAATTTTTTTTTGGGATTTCTTCATTTAATCTAAAATACATAAGAAAAATAACATTTTTTGCTTTATCTTTTAAGTTGGAGGCTCGAAATGAGCTCTTTTTGCTCAAAAAATAAAAATGGAGTGGGTCCACAAAAGCTTACCTGAGCTTTCTTTCATTTTTACTTCATTTACACAAACTTTTGTCACATGAAAGGGCCCTTTATTCAAGCTTCATAGCTTCAACAATGGCGGTTGTGTGAAGGAGAAATAACGACAGAAAAAATAAAGTGGAACAAAATGATTAGAATGACACTTATAGCTGTGGCATGAGCTCATAAAATGGCCTACAAAAGGATAAAATATAGATTTGATACACAAAAAGGGCATTTACCTCATCTCCACAGTGGATTCCAGGAAAAACCAGTCAAGAATCGGCCAAAAAATCACCATTTTTTGTGCTTCAATGAAACCCCATGGCGGTTGTAGCTTCTTCCAGAAGCTCGAAGCAAAAAATGAATGCTTTTCTTTGCTTTTCTTCGTCTTTTGTTGCTTAGGGTTTGAATACATTACATGGCCGATGGGATTTTTTCCCATTCTTTTAAAAAATGAAACACATTAAAATGTGTTATGGGGGCCGAATGGTAAGTTTTAAGACTTAGGCATTTTTTGCCTTATGTGAACATCATATGCCTTGTTTCAAAATGTGCCAAGTCCTAATCATATGCCTTTGACATGTAATGCCTTGATGCCTTCAAAACTTTGAAAATGTGCCTTCCAAGAAGCGTGGAGTCTATTATGCCCATATAGGCCAAATTATTTGGGCCTTTGTTTTGCCTTTGAAAATCAGAGAATGTTGACCAAGTGTTTGAGCCTCACGTGCAGAAGTGAAATGAGGTAGATTTTTCCTTGGAGGAGTTTTATTGTTTACTTAAATTCATTTTACAAGCATTTGATTTATCCTTTATTTTGCATCTTTATCAAATGTCAAGGCATGATTTAAGTGATTTGTAAATCACTTGTATTTTATGATGCAAATATTAATGGTGGGGCCTTTTTAGCATTCCATTTTGAAATGTAAAGTAATTTGTTTAAGTGATGGAATCACTTAAGCAGATTATTATTGTTTTAATGTAAATTAGAGTCTTGTGTTTTCAAAACACACATATAGCACGGGTCAAGGCTGTGGGAGACAAAATGATGATTTGCAGACATGAGAAAAGTGTGTGAGCTTGTTTTGACTATTTTGGAGGCTGTTTTGTCACACCTTTAGTGTGACCTTGGACTTAGCTTGACTTTTCTATATTTGGAGGGGTTTTGGAAGCTTCCATTTTGGATTTTGTGCTGCATTCGACCAGAACCTTCTAGATGGACATGTGTGAGGGGAATTGATGGTTTTTGCTTAAGTAACTTCATCTTTGCATTTTGGAGTTAGTTTTTTCTTTCCAGCAGAGTGATAGCTTTGGATTTTGGAGTTATTTTTCAGCATGGAGTAGTATTGTAACTCAGATGGACTTGTGATACAGTGAGTACTTTGAATCAATAAAATAGAGCATTTTACCTTTTCATTTCATGTTTTATAGCATGCTGTTAGTGATTGATCAGTTTGTTTTGTGAAATTTATCTTTCCTTGCAAACTTGTCTCATGTTTAGGCATCTATTCAGTAGAAAATGCATTGTTGCAAGTTATAAGTTGTGTTAGTTAACAATGTTGTTAGTTGTGAGACTTTTGTTTTCCTTCTAAGAGTCATGTTTAGAAACCTCCTTATAAATTACTTATGTGAACTACATGTGAAAATAAGTTGTGTAAACAAAGTTTTATGATATTGTTTTGAATGTGATAGGCTGTTATCATGTCTTAGTTGATTTTTGGTGTATCACCTTAGGTAGTTTCAGTTAATGTTCATGTTTTATGCATCTCTTACCCTTTTTCTTCAAAATCATTAGATAGGTGGCATCAAAAGGGGAGCCAACCCATAATCTGGAGGTCTGCTTTCAAATAGGACACCCACAACCTGAAAGCAGTCCCATGTTACATCCAAACCTGCTAAGTTCTTTCATAGCTTGGCATTAGGGGTGTAGATTTGGATCACTAACAATTAACAAGGAGCCCAAAGTCTAAGAGAAGGGCTATAGCCAAAATATTGGCATAGGCATTGCAAAACAATAGGAGGGGAAGGAACAAATCGCATAACCACAGCCACAAAGCAACACTGGAAATAGGAAGAGCATAAACCCTCATAGACCCTCTAGGGCACGCAATAGAAAGCAACAATCCCCAACCACACTAGGGAGAAAAGGTCAAGAGCTTCAAAAAAGACATGGAAACAACTTCCAATGGTAAGCCCCAACAAAGAGGCAACATGAGAATAATAGTCTCCCAAATAGTCAAAGGCACACCAAAAAATAGAGCACCAATTCCACTGGATAGATCCAAAGCGATAACCAAGACTCCTCCCTAGCCAGAGAACGACCTCCCTCCAAATCAGATGTAGTGGAGCAAGGCAGAAAAGTCCCAAGAAACACACCCAAACTGAAACTTTTTATACGATGAATATGCATAATACAATAGTCTTTTCCCTCAATGAGACATTGCAGAACAAGAAAACTCCAAGGCCCGCATGAGCACCACAAAGGATAGCTCAAGATAATTCGACTAGTCACCTTTCCTCCTTCAACCAGATTAGCAGCTGGAACCACAGTGAAAGCAACCCTGAACCCAACCCAACCATCCACCAAAGACAACAAATCAACAACCACCAACAGGAGAGAAGAAACATTGCAGCCCGTAGGAGTCAGCCAAAACAAAACAATGCCTTTTAAGTAGAAACCGAACACACAAGGCCCAAAATCCCCACTCAAAACAATGCTCTCAAGAAGACAAGGCATAACTAAAAAGAAAATGGAGAAAAAATGCCCCACAGGAGAAACAAGGATGCTCAATACAAAGCCACCCACACCGAGAACAGGCAGAGACAAGTAACACTCCAACAATAGGACCCTAGCTGCAATATCAAATGAGCTACCAAGGGCATCCTCTAGTAGCCTCAATGCACGAGGAAGCCTCTAGGCACATGAGAGAACTCAAACTTCCACATTCATAAAAAACGTCTCCCAACCAGCAAATAGGGGCTGAAAACACCAACAGTGAATCTCTCAACACAGTAGCGATTAGAATCGCACAAATAGAACGAGGGAGAAGCCAGAGGAACAAGGCTAAGAAACATCCTCCACAGGATGCAAGAGGCTCCAGGGGAGGATAAAAAAAGTAGCAGAGGGGGCCACAAGAATGAAAGCTTGGCCAACCATGCCACTAAAAAGCCACCCAGAATGCCGAGGAACAACAAGAGTAGTGTAAAAAACCTCAGGAGGAGAAAAAAATGCATCGCCATCAACATCTTCAGACTAACCATCACCATCTTCCTCTGAAGAATTCAAACTACCTTTCCCGCCTACGCGCATCGCCATGTTCGATAAAATTGCATTTCGAGGGAGAAAGAAAAACATAACTCTATCATTGAAGCAGGAGCCAAACTGATAAACCCCAGAAACCTTTGTAAAGGTGAATCTCTCAGGGAGACTTAGCAAAACAAAAATGGGGTAGAAATACTCCACAAGAGTCACAAGGGAGCTCAAAACAGAGCCACCCACGCCATGAGTAGGTGGAAACAAGCTGTACACAAGAGATAGGCTCCACACTGCTAACCCATACGAGCAACCAATGGAGGCCTCAAACAAACTCAAGGCCCCGGGAGAAAGCCAGGTGCAGAAGAGAGGAAACCGAACTTCCCCAATCTCAAAGTCATTCCCCAACCAATAGATGAGGGCCAAACTAGGCCCAAAATGCCTCCACACACCAAGCCGATCAAAGTCCAAAAGGAGGGAGAAGGAAAACCAATGCTCAGCACCATCATCTTCCTCATCTCCATCTCCATCGCCTTCCTCAGCAACAACATTCAAACTTCCTCCATAGTTACCGTTCCTGCTCAACTCCATCGCTCAGCATAAATTGATGTTTCATTGGTTGGTAGAAGTTTCCAATGGTAACCATTGTTGGCACTAAATTAATAACTCTTATTTTCTTGCTTTGCTTTCAAATGTTTATATTATCACCACCAAAAATGGGGAATTCTTCAATATTGAGTTGACTATGTTTTTTAGCAAGTTCGTTTCCATAAACTTTAACTCTCATTATTATATTAAACTAATAGCCAACGTATGGTGCTTTAATTTTAGCAGTGGCATTGATATTATGATCAATTATTTTTTTAGTACCCACCAAAATGGGGTGGATAGGAGGCCCCACGTTTATTTCTCTTATGAAGCTTCTTTTAAAATATATAGTAAAGTTAGTTTCCATAAACTTTAACTCTCATTATTATATTAAACTAATAATAGCAGTATGGTGCTTTAATTTTATAGCAGCATTGATATTATGAATCAATTATTTTTAGTACCCACCAAAATGGGGTGGATAGGAGGCCCCACATTTATTTCTCTTATGAAGCTTCTTTTAAAATATAGTTTCCTTAATAATCTTTTAATAAAGAAACTTTTCTTGGTGTGGGGAAAATATTCTTTAAAATAAAAATTAAATAAATTAGATATTTAACAACATTACTTTTAAAAAGGTAAGGCATATTTTGTTATTTTAAATGAGATCTTTATCTTTTCCTTTTAAAATAAAATAAATGGAATAGATAGATAGTTAAATGTATTTATTTATATATATAATAAAGATGAATATATATATATATAGAGAGAGGGAGGAATTATATTTAAAAGTAATAATAATATAAATAGAGATAATATTAATCGGGATAGTGGTTCTAAATGTATAATAAATGAAGTCATTCATGTTATGGAAGTTTTCTTGTAATAATCTCATTAACGATGTTAAGCCAAAACGAGTTGTCAATATTAGCGTTTAAATATTATTGTTAAAATTTTTTGTTGGAAATATTTGATTGAGAAAAAGATAACTTTGTGGACGAAAGTAAGAGGGTTATTATTTTCTTTTGTAATGGCATTTGCAATGAAAAAATAATTACACTTTTAAGAATTAAGTTATTTTCTCTCTAGACCATCTTTGATAATAACATTGATTTTAACCATATTAATAGTAACGTTATATGAAATGTTACTTTTTGTATTGTTGCTAGGAATTAAAAATGTTAATGTGCAATACTATAATCTTTTTCAATTTGTGCTCGTTTCATAGTGGGAACTTAATTTTCCTTACTGCCTACGTATAAGATGTATATATGTATGATTGACATTTACTTCTGTATTATAATATTGTTTAAAAAAAAAATTGTTGGGTTTTTCTTGAGAAAATTTTGGGCATGACACATCCAGTATCAAAGCCCATGTTGTAACACTGGGTACTCTGGAAATATGATGGGTCCTAGCTAATGTGTATGTAGTCATCAAACGAATCCCATTGCAATTGTTGAGTTCAAAATATCAACAAACTTAACAAAATTTGAGGGCCTATATTGTGTGGAACATTTGGAATCTAATTACAAATAACCACCTTTATTAAACTTTTAAAGACATGTGTTAGTCAAACTTGAACCATTCAAAGTATTTAATTAATGATAGGTAACTAGAAGGAAACTTAATCTTGCAACGACAAAACCCTAAAGAATAAATTTATGGTTAAGTGATGTGCATGTTAGAGGGTATGTTAGTCCATTTAATAAGCATTATTGAACCTATCACTGTTTGACGCCCCTCCCTCAAACTTTAAGAAGGTAGATATGGTTATTATGATTTGGTGAGTTAGTGAAAAAATATGATTCACTTCAATACCTATGATTAAAGGAACCTAAATTCTCCCACCAAAAAGGACATTAATGATGTCGATAGAGAGGGTGAATTATGTGAATTATTGCGGATAGTGTAGTATAACCATGAATAATTATATAGTTCAAATTTAGAAAAGAAACCATTTCTTTCAAGCTTAGAAAATGTAAGGGAGTATTTAGAGACTAGTTATTGTTTCCTCCTAGTGGGCCTTAGGTAAGGTTTAAATTGAAAATCATAGCTAACTTTGGTCAAAAGGATGAATATGGGGTTAGTGTCTAAATTGGAGGCAAGATGATTAAGAGATATTAGCTCAAACTAAAAAGGTGGTGCTAAGGATTTTCTAATTTTTCCCCTTGAGAAACTTTGTAATAAAGGATTGATTTACACTTAAATGCGCTTAGTTTGTTACAATACTCAGGTTATTAGAGTAATGTTTTCATGAGTTGCACTTACAAATAAACTATATGTTCAACATAGTGAACTGCACTTGAAACCTCATAAATCTCATCATGCTTGCATTCGAACACCTCTAGTGCTAATTAGAGAATGGATAAAAAGAAGACCGTGGATGTAACTTTGGAAGTACATAATCGTTGTTTCTATGTAATGATATTTAGAGGCAACTTAAGGATGTAGAATCAATCTTGTGCTTGTACCTCAGAAATCGGTAACATATAAGCCTCCTAAAACTCATAAGAAAGAGACCTGCTATTGCATGTTGAAAATTCTATAGAAAATCAACTTATGGATTGGTAGATAATATTATATGATTAAGGACATCAACTATGTTTGAAACCTTGCACCATATAGTTAATCCTATTTAGAAAAAAAGGTCAAAACCAGGTTTATTTGGAACTGAAAGGTGAAACTTTAAAGTCAATTAAACACTTTTGCAACAAATGGCAACCTAGTAAACTTATAGAATTTTAACAACCACCAACCCTTTTGTTTCGTTGTTAAAAGAGTAAAGAGTAAACGAAACAATGTGATTCCTATGATTCAAGTCAAAGGTGAAGGCATATGAGGATACAATTAAGATAAGATTGATTTTAAATCAACCCCCCTTATAATAAATAAACACAAGACTTGTGAAGAGATATTTTTAAAATGAGAATTTAGAGTTAAAACATTATATAGAACTCATGATATTACTACTCCCTTATAAATGAGTTAAGAACTAAAGACTTGCTGCTTCCCAGGTAAGAAAGGATGCATGTCATGTATAGGAAGTAATAACACACTCTTGAAATTACGTGTTGACCTCAAAGGTTGTGTGCATGTCATAGGGATTGAATAATCAAATGAATGAATTTATAAATTAAGTAATGAATTATGATGGCTCACGGTGTATTATGTGATGGGGAAGTTAAAATATATAGATAAGAGATACTAAATTAGACTTGTAAAACTTCCAATGTTGTGCATTCTATACCATTGAGTTTATTTACTCCTCGAGGGAATAACATTTACACCCAAATGTAAAGGAGAAAACTTCAAAGTAGGTAAAAGTTTTAAGATTTGTACTCATTATGCATCTTATGAGATTAGATGGAGCTATGATTGTAAAAATGATGATTATGATAATATGCTTGAATGGTTCAACCTTAGATGGAAAAATGCAAGATTTATAAAATATATTAATAAGTTACAGTAAGAACTACTATTTCATGAATTGTCATGTATTTTGTGCATTGAGTTTGCTTTCTAGTATCGTATTGTGATGTTTCAAATGGAAATGGTTAACTATCTTCCTTATTAAGTAGGAAACTTTCTTTAGCATGTGTGAGAGATAGTTGTATTACTGTATGGATATGTTGTGAACATAACAAACATAGTTGAGTAAAAGCGAAAGAATGGTATGTATAACTATAGAAAACCAATCTTGATTTTAAAAGTGATGCCAAACACTAACTTAGCAAGATGAAAAGTGTGGTGAAGCATGTATTGTTAAGTTCTAGGAAGGTGGAAGCTACAATTGCGCATCTCATAGTGATTTGTTGTACTTATGCAAAGCGAATATTGTTTAAAGAAAATATCTATAATGCATTTAAGTGTATTATTTTGTGTTATAATATGGTGAATTTCATAAAGTATATTGTGTTATGACTTGTGAAGTGGAAAATAAATAAATGTGTTGTGCCCCAAGTATGAGATACAAGGTATCCAACTTGGGATAAGGGTGAGGGGGCATCATGTACGATCCCCTATGTGTACCCTTTGTGATGACCCTTTGTGTAAGCTAGTTAATTATGAAATATTGTGAACATGATATGTGCATATGTGTGTCTACTAAATGAATTGTGAAGTAATTCTTTGTGTAAGTCTTGTTCATATGTTAAATGTGTACCCCTAGTGTATGGCTCCCCTACGGGATTGAGATGCCTGCTAGTGTAAATAGGGGTTGAAGGACGAGAGAACCCCAAGTGGGATCTCCATGGTTTCCCTTGGACGTGTTCCTAACCTACTCCCCCACATATGAGAACCACACTTGTTGGTTCATAAAGCAAAACCACTCCTTGATGTTTATAACCTATGGGTAAAGGATGGAATTACTTGGGCCATATTGATTACAAATTTTGGATACTTTAGCAATGTAGGGCATTGATACTATGTGGAAGAGTCCACCATGATATTGTGTGCTATCATATTTACGTGGTTAGGGACCACCAGTATTGTATGCTATTAGAACCACCATTCCCCTCCTCCTCTTAAGTGGCTTTATCAAAGTCACGTGGTGCTCGTAATATGAAAGTTTTATTGTTGAGATATGAATTATTGATAATTTCTTAATTGATGTTTTGTTTTTCTATATGTCAATAGTGTTAAATTTTACATTTCTTTTACTAGGGATATTTATCCATTTGAAGGTTGTCATAGTCCATTGCCTCAAGGAATTCTTTAATTTCTAATTCTGAATTAAGATTGGAATGTTTAAATGTAGCCGCAACTGATCTTTGTTTGGTTTTCCTCTTGAATTTAGATTTTTTTTTTATTAAAATGTTGGATTATGATTTTATGTTTCTCGGTTTGAGGCTTCTTATATTTTTTTTCTAACTACTGGAAAGTGTGGTGTAATGTGATATTTGTAAAACTGCCATATCCCGGGGGGTTCCCTGGCAAGATGTATAGGGGAGTAGATGTGTTGGGGAGTTATGAGTTATTCGAAAGGGGTTGTAAATGGGACCGGTGTGGGACGGTCATTAATCCATTCTTCCCCCTACTTCTATGTTTATTCCTTTTTGTACCTTCCTCTTGGAGGCTAACCCCCTTACACAAACAAGGGAAGGTACCTAGGAGATGTATGGTAGGGTCCTTAGAGAAGGGCCTTGAGACCATCTTTCCTAATGGCTATGTATCCAAGAATATCCATCCTTGTAAACCCCATTGAGCCTTGTGAAGCGAATTATGTGTAATTGTTGTGATGTATGGGTAATTCGTAAATAAATGAAATGTGGAAATACTTGATTGTTATGTGAGAAAGAAAGTGACAAATAAAATTGAGACTACTGCTATTCTTGAGACATGAAGTGATATTAGAACGAAAATATTTTCTAACATCATGAGTGATGTCTACGATGCAAAAGAGAACGTGGAAGGTTATCCAAGGATGTTAATGTGTTGGACATATGTTGATATCAAGAATATTAACTACATGGATGACTACTAACATTTGTTACATTGTGACTATATTGGATAAATGTTCTATGGTGGAAAATTTTGTTCTGAGCATTTAGTGTTTTGATTTATGAAAGGGATTTATTTAACATGTGCTTAATGGTTGAATGCTATGAATGCATCATCAAGGAAGTAAAGTAATTCATATACTGATAGATTTATGTGTATTATTGAGATTAATTTCCTAACCTTAATGACTTCCAGGAGGAAGTCTAAGCTAAGGGGAGGGGAATGTAAGACCCCACTTCACATGTGAATAATAAAATCTTAAATTTTGTTATATATTCTCCTAAATAGATGCTTTGATATATTTCAAACAATGCATAGTGTGATTGTGTGACAATGTGCTTGTATTTAATTTTGACATGTTTTATTATCATTTCCATGAAGGTATTAGGCACTCGTAAACAATGAATACGAATTGGAATTTTAGTGAAATTGTTAATACCAAATTTATGTGATATATGATTGTTGATTATGATTTCATTGGTAATGTGTAGGAAGGAAAGGGTGCCAATACGAGAAAGGAAAAACTAGTGAGAATAAATTGAAAGACATCCTCTTGTGGTTATGTATTTTATTTCCTTACTTTGGGAGCTTAGAAGGAAATATAATTATTGTGTTATTCTTTTGGGTTTAAAGGGTATTTAATTGTGTGTCTTGAGAGATGTAAGTTGGGGTTAAGGTTTAGAAACCTTTTTATCTAGTTGTGAAACTCATATGGAACCTTAAGTGGGTCTTTAAAGAGGGTTGTGGGCTAATTTCTTGGGTTGGTATGCAAAAATAAACCCCCTAGGGTCTATACCATGGTGGTAGGGGTCAAGTGGGCATGAAATAAGGCCCCAAGGACATGATTTGACTCTTGAAAAGTCCTCATAATGAGTGACGAATTTTGAGGAAAGGATGGGGTGAAAAGATTGAGGGGTTGTCCAAGTGCATGCACCCCTCTTAAATAAGGAAAAGACCCTCATTGATGGTGGAGGTACACTCACACTTCACCATCCAAGGGTTACAATTTTTGAGACTTCTATATAGTTGGAGAGGAGGAAGAAGTGGGGTGTTACCCAATTCTCCTTTTGGAGAATTTTGCTTGAGATGGGAAAGAAGATGAGAGAGGAGAGGAGATATGCTTCTTAGAAGATGGTATTCAAACTAATTGGCTTGGAGAAGAAAGATGGATAGAAGAGTTCAATCCCTTCACCTAAAGCGAAGAGATAAGTTCTTTTTCTAGTTCCACTTACTCTTGTTATTGGATGTAAGAAGGTGATATATAGTATGAGTCATGGTTGAAAGAAGCAAGTAGGAAACCTAGATGCATGAAAGTTGTGCTATGTTAGTTTTATTCCTTTGAAAAAAAATGAGAAAAGGCTCCATTTATCATCATGGAGTTAGAAGAATAACTTGCTCAGGGGTATGGCTAGAGCCCACGAGGCTCCATGACGCCATTACGATAGGGTAGAGAGCAAGCCTTGTACCTTGGTGTGTTTTGTTTCACTTCCAGGAGTGACTAGTATAGAAAAAAAGGTTTAAATAATGGATATTGTAGTTGGCTGCTAAATAAAAAGGGAAATAATGTATTTAACTAGTTATGTTTTCCCTATATTTGGAATGAAGGGAGAGTGTTGTATTTTGATACAAATGGTAGTTTTAATGGGTTTTTTATTTATTATTTTTCAAAGTACAAATATAGTTGCAGAAAGAAAAGGTTTCAATAATGAGTAAATAGATTACTGTGCTAAGTATATGTAGGTGCATGTTACCGTGGAGAATTTTGAGTAGGAAAATTAAAAGAAAAGAATGCAAAAATAAAATAAATGAAACACAGGTTGTGATCCCTTCACTCTCCATTGTAGCCATATCAAATACTGATAAAATAAAATAAAATAAAATTATGTATTCTATTTATAATGTAACTTTTGTCATGTTCTACGAACAACAACAGGTAAACAAATTCGAATATAGTTATCATATTTAAGGGAGGTTTATCTAGACCTGTGAACTCAACAAAGCGAGATAAGGGAAGAAGTTTTAAATGAACAAATCCTCTACAATGTAGTTAAAACAAAAAAAATAAAAATTATCACTGCTTGAACTGTAACGATAATATAATAAAATGCAATCTTTATTACCATGTTTAATAAAACACTAGATTTTACTGTTGTGTGAATATTGTGCAGATTAATTAACCTTTTTACTCATCCGCACTACATATACATTAAACCACAAATTTTTAAATAAATTAGGGGAAACTTTAGTGTGATTGTGTAAAGAAAAAAAAACAAGAATATTATTGTCTGGTGAAGTCTTTCCCTCAAAGAATGGATTCCTCCTCCTGGGCTAGACACCTCCATTGTTATGCCTCTGCTGGGTGCTGCCTTCCCTCAACACAATAAATAAATAAATTGTTAATGAGATAAGGGTATTATAAGAAGAAAAAAAAATGAAAGGAAATTGAATGGCGATGAGCATTCAAATTATACTAATTACTGAGCTTAACATAAAACATTGCAAAATAATTCAACTCTATAGTAGTGGTCACGACAAATTTACTTTATTTCCGGCTATCCTATATAAGCTAGACTATTTTTTCCCATCTCGAGAGACGATAAAAATAATTTCCTGGCCCAATTTTTCCGACGCATTTTGATCGTTTATTTTTTTTACGTCAGCTATATTTTCGCTTTTCTGTTCGTATCGCTGCTTTTCCGTACATGTTTTAATGGCTTTCCATTGCAACCCAAACGTGTTCGTACAAATAATTCCACCGACAGTTTTTCCTCCGTTCGGAGGGCATGTAAAGATATTTCCTCCGCCACTGTACGAATTCTACCAAAAACGCTCCAATTTCTACAAATTCAGCCGGTCTTTCTACCAAAAATGCCCCGGTTTCTCCAAATTTAGCGGGATTGTGCGACAAGGAGAGCTGCAATGTCAAAAGAAATCGTCCTACGTTTGTGATCATGGCTCCCACTGGGGACATTTTCACAACCACAGCTAAAACCAGGCTCGTTTTTGAGGAATCCCAAAATTTGCCTCGAGAATCGTCAGAATCTTTAAAGTTTAACCTCAAGAAAACTGAAGATCAAAATAAACAGTAAAAAAAAACAACGGAGAATTTGCCCGGGCTAAATATAAGCCCTTGGAAGCTTGAAGATCAAAATAAATGCTCATTTTTAGGAGATTTCACAAGAAACAGGGGTAAATTTGTCCGAGAACTCTAGTAAGCCTGAAGACAAGAATTCATGGTCGTTTCAGGAAATTTCACAAGAGATAGCACTACATTTGTCGAAGCTAAGGTCAAACCCTAGGAAGTTCGAAGATCTAAATTCAGATTCATTTTAGGAATTTCCAAAAGAAACAGCTCCATATTTGCCCAGGCTAAGTTTAAACCCAAGGAGCCTAGAAGAACACAATTCACATTTATGTCAAGAAATTTTCTTTCCCGAAAGTGGAAATTCGGTGCCAAATTTGGAAAAACGGCCCAAGGAAGCTCCGAAACCTTCGAAAATAACTTCAAGGAAGCTAGACCGAAAGGAATCTACCAATTATCAAGAGACTTTTGATTTTCTTAAAAATGCCGCTAGAAATGATGTAGGGACTCCGAATGTGAATCAAGCTGTCGATTCAGAAGAAGTCAAGTTTACTTCTAAATCACATGGAAGATCGCAGACCTTTTGCTCCTCTAAGGAATCATTAACTAGAATTAAGAACACTCCTACTTCAAAGTTGTACAGAGCATAGAAGTTTTTGTTGCCTTCCGATCGTCACCGTGCTGAAGCAGCATCCCGACTAAAGGCCATGGAAAATGAGCAAATTCAGGCTGGATGGGTCATGGAAGTAGTAGCACACCTCTAGCTTTTTTCTTTATTATCAAAGTTTCATTCGTTGTGGATGCTAGGAAAGGTTCTAGGATGTGTCATGATTTCTATGAGTATTGTTAATCTTTACCCTCTTATTCCTAGACAATTATGGGCATCATCGTATCTTGCACTGCCCCTTTCATGGTGATAGATGGAAAATTTATTTGTTGGTTGTAATTTGACCTACAAACATGGTGATATCACTACTCCCATTTTTCTTTGTCATCTCAATGCTTCCTTGGGAGATCCTTTCCAAATAATATTATTCTTACTTTTACTTAGTTTTTATGGTTTGAAGTTCACCTCTTTGGGTTTATCCTTAATGTATGTTAGCATTTCTTTAGTCACATAGAGGGAATAAAGAAAAAGAGAAAGAGATAGAGATAGCAAGAGAGATACAGAAAGAGAGATAGAGGAAACTAGAGAAGATGAAAAATATAGATATAAAGTCACATAGAGAGAATAAAGAGACAAAGAGTAGTAGACAAAGACATATATAGAGATAGATAGATCAATAGATCAAGAGGGAGATGGGAACAGAAAGAAGGGGAGATAAACTATCTCTTGCTCTCTTTGTCTCTCCCTCTTTCTATCTTTGTTTCCCTCTCCCTCATCCTCTCTCTCCATATCCATCTCCATCTTCCTCTCTATATCTATCTCCTTACATCTCTCTCTTCCCCCTCTATCTTTTCCACTATACTTATCTCTTTATCTCTCCCTTTTTCTATCCCTATCTCCTCCTCTCTCGCTCCCCACTATCTGTCCATTCTCCTTCTTCCACTCCCTTCCCTGCCATATATCCCTTTTATCCTCCATTTATCCTTTCCTTGTTTATCCCTCCTCCCTCCTTCCTCTCTATCTCTCCACTATATCTCACCATCTATATCTCTATCCTTCCTACCTTATCTCACCTCCACTATCTCACTGTCTTTTATTTCTCCTCTACCTCCTCCTCCATCTATTTGTCTCCTCTTCCCTCTCTCACCATGTCTTCGTTTTCTGCCTTTATCTTCCCTCCTCTCCGTCAGCACAATCTCTAGACCCATGTCCTCCTCTGCCCGTCCGTCTCATATACCCCCCCCCCCTCTCTCCCTCTTCCTAGACCTCAATATCTATATCTCTTTGCCTCTCCAGCTCTATCTCTCCATATGTCTTCTTCCATATCTCCCTATATCTCTATCCCATTATCTCTTCATCTCTCTCTCTATCTACCCTTACACCTCTCTCTACCAATTGACCTCATGTACACCAAAAATTGTAAAAAATATATCAAAACTTTCCCTACTTGACCTTACATAACTCTTTCAACTCTTTATCCTGATGATGGATCATTGAGTGTGATCCAAAATGTTGATGCAAAAAACTAACACACAATCAAATCTAGAAGCAAATGATGGATCACTGAATGTGATCTGAAACGTTGATTCAAAAAACTAGCACACAATCAAATCCAGAAGCCAGGTCAAATACATCAAGTTCCTCAATGGCAGGAAAAAGCTTATTCTTCCTTTTTGAATTTTGTGCTCAAGCAGCCAATGAAGTCAAATACTTCAAGTTCCTCAATAGCAGAAAATCTGACTGACATCACTATTGAAAGCACTCCGAACAGAAACAAAGGTAAACATGACAGCTTCTTTAAGACATCTGGTGGATCAGAGAATGAGACCTCATGGGTTTCCTGTGATGATGGATCAGTATTATTCTTCACATCCTTACTCTCAAACAAATCTTTGGGGATCAAGGGTTGTGATTATTCAGACATGGCTGTGGAGCTTTCGTCTCACACATAATTATTTCAGAAGACAAGAACGGCAATGGGGCGCCAGAGAGGATTGGAGATTCGTAGACATGCGAAGGAAAAATGCCAGCAACTGGTTTCTGCATGGTTGAGACCGTGACGCGACTGTTGTTAGAGGTGAGAGAATCTGAATGGGGGCGTATTACCTATTGCTGTGTTTTATTTAATTCTCAAAATAGTTTTGTTGCCATCTGTTAAATGAGGGCGTTGGCTGTGTGTCTTTTTAATTTGTGGCTAATAAGTCTTTATGCTTTTCCCCAAATGGTTCATGTGCCTTGTCTATGCCTTCACAATTGCAGTTCTTGTAAAGTTCTGAAGCCTTTTCAATAATTATAGTTTGCTGTGTTTTATTTAATTCTCAAAATAGTTCTGTTGCCATCTGTTAAATGAGGGCGTTGGCTGTGTGTCTTTTTAATTTGTGGCGGAAAATACATATAATCTTCATTAGGTATGAGATCCTACATTATGTTGTATTTCTAGGTTCTTCTCTCTTTTTCTTTTGGGTAATTTTTTTGGGATGACATATGTACCTTTTTCCTTTGATAGTTTAAATTCACTCCAAAATTGGAATATACACCTGCCATTTCCAATAAATAATGTAATGTCTTTGTCACCATGTTCTTTTTCTACATTTTGATAGCAAGCACAGTTACTTTTTTTGTCATACTTTTCTACTTCTATTTCCATAGCTATTATGGTATATTGTTTTTACTTCACATATCCTTGCGATTGAATGTTATGCTGTTACAATTCTGTGAGTTTGAAATCATATATCCCAACTTGCCCATTAATATCTTGTAGAGTGGTTCTACAATGTCAGCGAGACCAATAGTACTTATGTCATCTCCAATGGTTGTATCAGAGTTAGGAACACAAAATATAGTAGTGGCACAAACCCTTATGAAATATTCCTCCATACCTCCTCAACCATAACCAAACCATTGAATAATTTGAATCCATCTTGATTGTTCATGTCAAAGCCAAGAAAAGTGTTCAACAAATATCCAAACCATTTGAGATTTTTGCTTATAACCTTTGATACTCAACCGATATGTTCACTATTACATGCAAATTAAAAAAAGTTGCATTTCAAAATAATAATACAACAAGAGCTCAAGGTTTGCAATGACCACTTGTCGCATATAGCAATTAATTATCAAATTATATTTTCCAAATTTACTAAGGTTGATCCATTTCAAACAATATAACTATTCCAACCAAAAATTCGGCGTACCCAATTGCACACAAAAAGTGCAATAGCTAGTTGTATACTCATAATAAATTTATCAAAATATATGTTTGTGATATTTGGGAGTCTATACAGTTTCGAATATCATGTTCTAGAAGTTGTAATGTAGCCTTAGAGCATGTGGATAGAAAAATATCATACAAGTAGGGCACACAAGATTGTGATAAAAGGTAGGAGTGAACGGATGCGATTCTCTATGGCAATCAACTCCCTTACAATCTTAATGCGAGTGGTATTGTTGCCTGGGTGGAATCTCTAATAGTAGTGGTAGGGTGAAAAAGGGAAAGATAACACCTTGTGAGTGGTGCCAAGTTGGTCTCGCACCACTATTAGCTCCTTGAACACCATGCTACCTTGTGCACTGCTACTTCCACATTCTTCCAAGATTTCTATTGATGAAGGTGCAGTCTGAAAGTGAAAATCGGTGATAGTTATTTCTCTCTATTTTAGCATGGTAATAAATTAAGTTGCTAGGAGGGGCTTTGTCCTATTATGAAGTTTAATAAATTTGTAGTCAACCTAAAAAAAGTCGGGTGCTGTTAGTGAAATTCAATGCACCATCTCAAATCAGCATGGGTGCAAGAGTCTAAAATCTAACTTGGAGTTTGAATTGGAGGATTTGTAATTAATGCACACCAATCCACTCCTATGTTACACAATTAATACTGTCACTGCATTGTCTATTCATCTATCTAATTTTGATGTGTGAAAGGTCTTAGTTGTTGGTGTAAATAAATCCTCCATCGAGTACATCTCTGTTGGCGAGGCTATTCTCACTTTATTACTCTGCAAGTAGGCATATTGTGTGGTTATTAAATGAACAACAATAATAAAGTGAAACATTCAACCTCACCTATCTAGATCATCCTAAACCTATTCCTGGAAGGAAATAAAATCATCACTATCAATTATGATAAAATTATTAGATTCCTCTACTATTACTCACATTCGAGAATGAAACTAAGATGTAAGATTTACTGGTTAAGTGAAGGTAGTTTTCTAAATCAATGACATCTTTATTATTCTAAGTGTAATAACTATGAATGAAAATCTATTCCATAATAATAATATAATGGAACATATAATATTTTTTCCAATTTTACAGTTCTCGTAGCAGCAACCATCTGTTGAGAAATATAACGGAACATGTAATAATTGTTCCAATTTTATAGTTCTCGCAGCAGTAGCCATCTGTTGAGAAATCCAAAATACACAACCTAGAGTGGAATCGAACCCAATAAATACATGGATAAAACACTATGCATCAAAGTAACAACTTAAATGCTCCACAACTCAGAAAAAAGAAAACCTTGCATTCACATCTCTTGCAACAAATGTCATTAAAATTTATAAGATTAAAAATGAGTTAGATCAAGAAAAGAAAAATAAAATGAATAGGGAATAAAAGAATGGTAGAATAAAGGAAGACTCTAAGCGTAAAACCTTGGCTATAAATGTAGCAAATCATTAATAATAATATCATTATTGCTATTGTGGTGAGAGCAACAATGTAACAATAGTACTACAATTATTAAGGGTTTCATGATAATTAAATATAGATATATTAAGAGTTTTCTTCTATCCATAATCATATTGATATTATAGCATCATAATAAACATCATTAAATTAAAAAAAGACATTGATCAATACAAAAATAAGTATTAGCATTATTATTTAATCGAGACCCAAATCATTCTTCCAATTCTTGTCACCAAACTTATCTGAACCACAACAAAATCAATTTGTACTATTAAGAACAAAGGGCATTAAAAAAATAAAAATAAAATAATACAATAAAATTATAATTAATGTTAATATAATTAAGAAGCATTTAATATTATTAGGAGTTTTTATTTATTTATTAAGCTAATGATAATTAATAAGAGCATCAACATAATGGATAATCTTGCTAATCAATACTAAGATGGTAACCATTGTTGGCACTAAATTAATAACTCTTATTTTCTTGCTTTGCTTTCAAATGTTTATGTTATCGCCACCAAAAATGGGGAATTCTTTAATATTGAGTTGACTCTATTTTCAGCAAGTTTGTTTTCATAAAATTTAACTCTCATTCTTATATTAAACTAATAGCCAATGTATGGTGCTTTAATTTTAGCACTGGCATCGATATTATGATCAATCATTTTTTTAGTACCCACCAAAATGGGGTGGATAGGAGGCCCCACGTTTATTTCTCTTATGAAGTTTCTTTTAAAATATATAGTTTCCTTAATAATCTTTTAATAAAGAAACTACTTTCCTTGGTGTGGGGAAAGTATCCTTTAAAATAAAAATTAAATAAATTAGATATTTAACAACACTACTTTTAAAAAGGGAAGGCATATTTTGTTATTTTAAATGAGATCTTTATCTTTTCCAAAAAAAATAAATGGAATAGATAGATAGTTAAATGTATTTATTTATAAAATTATTTTTATATATAATAAAGTGTGCCGTAAAAAAATGGCCCCTTGTCATTTTCATGGCCTTTTAGGTCTTGTTTCATGATGTTTGATCTATTTTGCTCTAATTTTATGATGTAACATGGCTTGAACATGCATATTTAGGTACTAAAATTCAAATAATAACGTCTTGTGAAGGTGTTGTGAAGTGTTGTAAAACATTTCTACACTCTTCTACACTCTATTCATTACAATTTACCTAAAAACCACCTTTTCATCACTAAACAAGTCCTATTTTGAAGTGTTGTAAAGTCTTGTAACAAGATTTCATGCTTTTCTAGGCATAACTTCACTATTTACCCATTTCTTATGCTTTATTTGACCCTTTTATGCCCTTATAAGCTTTAATTAAGTGTATTTTTGAATGTAAACCCAACAAACAACATTAAATGCAAGATAATTCCCGAAACCCATTTTCAGGTCCTAGGTGGGACCCATTTTCCATGGGTGGCAAATGAGTCCCCCTTGGCTCCAAATTCAAAATATTTTAAATTTCCTTTTGGGTTTTTATTCAAAATCACTTGATGTTGGCCTGTGATGAGGTATCAACAGGTTACTAAGGCACAAGATTGTATAAATAAGTGTTTTTACATCCATTCTAATCCCTATTCGTTCAAGCATTCATTCATACATTATCTTAAGCATTTAAGCATCTCACAACATTTTATCAAGCATTTTGGAGCATCCATTGACACAACTTCAGATTTGCTTCATCAAGGGTTTGGTAAGTTGATAGCATTTGCATGTTGTTAGTTTATCATTCTCTTGTGTTTCATTATTTTATTAAGGGTTTGATTACCAAAGTGGGGTTTGACCAAGGCAAACCCTTATTTGTTAACCCTCAACCATTTTCCTCCTTTTGCATGTGTGTTTGTAGACCTTTGTATGCATATTTTACAAGTTTTTAAGTGATTGAAGATGGGTCAACAAGTCAACTAGGTGCTTCAAGTCAAATCAACTCTATTTCAAGCTTGGAGAAGGTTTTCTATCCGTTTCCCACATAATTGACTTCGACAACCCAATAAGCAGACATTTCCAGATCTGGTGTTGCAGAGTTGTCTTCTGATTTCTCATAATTTTGGGAG
>VDFB02123349.1:0-44110 GCA_007258455.2 Sequoia sempervirens | reverse complement strand
ACATCAATGGCTTCTAGGCCACTCAATGCTCTAAGAGAAATAGTATTGATTCAGGCATGGGTTAATAACCCTTATGCAAATTCTACAACATTGATTGATTGGGCAGGAATTAGTGCATCTCCTATCAATGAATATATCACTTCAGGATTACTTGATATGGCATTCTCAACATTGTTCCCTGATGGTAGATGTGATTGGTTAGAACCATGAATGAGGCGAGTGCATTTGCATGAACTTGTTAATCATTTATTGCGGTATAGAGATCATCGTTTTGGCCAACATCCAAGATTTAGATATTTTATGTGTAATCTTAACCCTAACCCTAATTGTGATGATAATCCCAACCCAAATTCCAATTCTAACTCTAATCATAATCATGACCCTAACCCTAACCCTAACCCTAATCGTACTAAGCCAACCCTGATCCCAATTTTAATCCTAACCATAACCCTACTCCTATCCCTAACCATAACCTAACCCTATTCATAATGATAACACTAATCCACATCGTAACCATAACCCTAACCCTTACACTAGCCCTAACCCTGACCCTGACCCTACCCCTAATAATTTTGTCTTCTATGTCGCTAACCCCAACGTAAATTCAAATTCTAACTCTAATCATAATCATGACCCTAACCCTAACCCTAACCCTAACCTTAATCTTACTAAGCCAACCTTGATCCCAATTTTAATTCTAACCATAAACCTATTCCTATCCCTAACCATAACCATAACCATAACCCTATTAATAATGATAACACTAATCCTAATCGTAACCCTAACTCTAACCCTTACGCTATCCCTAACCCTAACCCTAACCCTAATAATTTTGTCTTCCATATGACACTACGAATGCTACTAGCATATATATATATATTATTTTATACATAATATATATAAAAATGCCGAGAGATATCCTTCTCAAAGTGTCTATTGTACTTTTATATGACTAATATATAAAAATAGACACCTCAAACAAGATATCTCTTGAAATTTTTATATATATTATTTATAAATTAATATATACATATACTAGTTTAATTACTTTAAAAGGTATTTCACTATTTCCCTCTTCAATTAAAAAATATTAAACATAAAAAACAAATGGCTGAATATTCTGTGAAAGAAAAACATTTCTTTAATACCTTCAGAATTTTCCATGCCGGAGGACTTGCATTGGAATTTTTACTTCAGAAATGTAGACACGTTTTTGAACGAAGATTCACTTATTATTCAAAAATCCGAGCTTTTATTTGGCAATTCGCGGTATGACGTTTGAATTTCTCAGTTGGATATAAAAAAGTTATTTTCTTGCAGGGGAAATTTCAATATTTATTGATTTAAAATTCTAGAAAGTCCAAGGGTTTGATTGAGATATTTATCGGGGAAGGTGTGTTTCGGGAACCGGCTGTTGCAGGTTTGATGGTTTTTCTGTTTTGTTTACCTAATCTTAGCTGTCTTTCAAAATTTCAACTAGAAGCTTAGAAAAAACTGCATTTGAAGTTCAAATGGTCCTGAATGTGTCATAAAAGGTCGGCGTTACAAAAACACGTTGAAATTGTGAATGGCAGGTTGTAGTTGAAGGTTTCTTTGCGTGGATCTTAAGCAAGGGAAATTTTTTCCAGAGCTTAAAAATACGTAAAATGGTAAATTGTACCGGACGACTTAAATTTTCCTGAATTCTGTAATATTTCCATAAATTTTGGTAAATGCCGAGGAGAATTGCAAATATTTTCCCTAGCAAGGACCACCGAGGCTGCGATTTGTGATTAGACTTATTTTCCAGCATCTCTGAATACATGAAGGTGTTAAAGAAGCAAGCTTGCTCCGCACAGAAACTCTGCGTTTGAAGATTATCTACCGATTTATAAATTTTTTATTTTGGAGATTGTGGCCTCATTTTATCGAAGGCTTCGTTGTTGCTTCATTGGAATCGAAGAATCTCTGTATCTGAAGCTTTATATTTTGCAGTCTGGAGGTTGTCCACAACAAGGGTTTGATTTTATTTAGGGTTTCGTTTCTGTCCTTCCGAATCGAAGAAGTGTTGTCTGCAAGTTTAGGGCTATTAGTTTGAAGCTATACCCATTTTTGAATTTAAAGTGTGGAGATTGTCTACATGAAGGAATTGAAGGACCTGGTTTGAGCTAGTGTTTATTTTTCGCTTCTTTGGAATCGAAGAAGCTCTGCAGTTGAAGCTAATTAGTTTTCAGTTTGGAGATTGTCTACATCAAGGCATTGAAGGGTCCGGTATTGATTAGAGTTCTATTTCAGACCTTCGGGTCAAAGAAGTGTCCTCCGTGGTACTTTAAGGGATATTTCTTGTGGTTTATTTCAATTGTGTAGTCTGCCATTTATATGCAGAGGTTCCGATTTCACATGTCATGGAACGTGTTCAGATTTTGCACGGCCCTGAGAGGCCTTGGCTCTATCATGATTCTTGTGGTCTTGGGGATCGTTGGATCAACATATTATGCAGTTGTGATAGCAAATTATGGGCCAGATTTGCTGAAAGGAGGAGTTAAAGCCTTACAATCATTTGTCGTATTGGTTCTCTTCCATTTATTGGTGAGTACTGAGTGAGTCCAAAGTCTTTGCATAATGACAAGTAGACAGCGTAATGTACGAGTCTGTGTTTTGGTCCATAGGTCAAATTTATTGTTTGTATAAAATTCTTCTGAATTATATATCACACAGGCAATTTATTCAGAAAAAATAGATACACAGATATATGCACTGTGGAAATCTCAAATCTTTAATATAATTTATTGTTTGATTTGGATTTTGGAAGAGGAAATTTATAGATTTGTAATTAATTAACGTGCTTGCAGTTAGGGATGCTATTGTGGAGTTACTTTGCGGTGGTTTTTACCGATCCGGGGAGTGTGCCATCAAGTTGGAAACCGGTGGCAGATGAAGAGAGTGGGGAAACTGTACCATTGACCTGTTCTGTGCCTGGTATACCCAGACAGACATTTCAACAAATATCAGGCATAAACGCTTCTTCAAATTCAAGACTTCGGTACTGCAGGAAATGCTCTCAGTTTAAGCCTCCACGCTGTCATCATTGCTGTGTTTGTAAGATTTCTCTTGTTCTTATAATTAGATGCATTTACAAATTTTAAGATCCATACATTCCGTTGAATGATTGTGGAAAGATTGTTCATGGTTGTATAATCATGTCGATGAGAAATGGAATTATCTTTTGACTCCATACATATCTGATTATTCTCCTCATCACAGGGATTTTTTATTTTATGTATCTTTTGCTCTTTATGTGGGCATAATTTTCTCTGATCGTTGCCTTCTTTCTTTGTTTCTAACTTTGTAAATCCCTTTTTTGGTATAATTGGCAACATTCCAGGTGGAAGATGTATTTTGAAAATGGATCACCATTGTGTTTGGGTGGTCAATTGTGTTGGTGCACGGAATTACAAGTTTTTTCTTCTGTTTTTGGTAAGCAAATAATACACAGTATGTAATGTTGTAGTTTGATTGCAAAGGGGATTCTATTGCGGTACACATTGGGTTATTAAATATATCTTAAATTTTATTTTTCTCTATTTTTCTTTTAAGAAAACTTGGAATCTGAATAAATAGTGTGTTTGGTAGGCAATGCAACGAGAATCTATATGAACAAATTATGAGCAAAAATGTTTGTTTTAGGGTCTTAAATTCTTTTAAAGAGGTGTTGTATGCAGTGTTCACAAATTTGACATATGCACAAAAGAGGTATAAATTTTGGGGTGTATAACTATGTGTAATCTATGCTCTCCCAAGTTTCAGGAACAGGGATAGTAGGGGACAGTGGGATGTATTTCCGGTATGGGGGTACTTTTGGGTCATTTTTTAAGGCACAACTATTAAAAAATAGGGAAATTTTTAAAAACATAGAGAAATTTCAAATATTCATATCATAACATTGATAAAGCATTCATCATAGGCATTGTAGAAGATTAATACATAACATTAGACTTGAATTGAGATTTCACATGAGAATTGACAAACAAATTAACAAAATTCAAATGCTTTCATTGTCAATGTACATACATATTAAATAAGAATTATAACAAAATTCCCAAAGGCTCTGAGTTTCAACTGTAAAATGACAAAAAACATAGAAAATATATGGCTGTCTCTAATCAGCAGATGCAACTGGCAGGTCTGTATCAAATTTGGAGCTCAAGTCTGAGTCACCATCAGATGCAACAGCGGGGGGAAGTTTCCAAGGAGTCCCTGAAACATTTCTGGGATGGGGACAGGGGTACTAGGGCAGGGGATGCATCTCTAGGGAGCACTGTGCAATTTTTTGCTTCAATGTTTCAAATCATATTCCATGATTTGAACAAGATTATGAGATATTAAGGGCAACATCTATAGTCTATAAACTAAATATTTTTTTATAATCCCTATTTATTTATAAGAGATATGATGTTCCCACAGTCCATAATAGTAATCAAGAGTGCTTTGGGGTGTATAACTATGTGTAATTTTTTGCAACAATGTTTCAAATCATATTCCATGATCCATCATTAAGATGAAGAGAATTTCTAGTTTTTGCACCAACATTTTCATTTTATATCATGCCTATTTTCATTCTCTTAATCTTGATGGTGTATCATGTAGCATAATTTGAAATGTTGACGGAAAAACTCGCACATAGTTATAACCGTATAATTATACATTTTGACCTTAGTGTACATTTAATGAGTTGCCATTTTAAAAATCATTCTTGATATCACATTTCTAGTCTCCAAGCATGTTATTGACATTAATAATTCGCCTGCTATTTAAGGAAGCTCCTTATTCGTGAATTTTAAGCACTAAATTTCCTCCTTTGGCTGTTTTCATAGAACATATATTTTGTTTGTTCAAATGAAACCCCTCCATAATGTTAATAAATTCCTAGAGATTTTTTTTTCTTATTTTTGTTAGTTTCGCTTTCAACTTTAGATGGAAGTATAGAGGGTACTGTGCAGGATTGTTTGGAAGAATTTTAGTTAGAATATGGAGCTTAGTAGCACGGCAGGACATCTTTTGCCAACTTGTGTTGTTCTGTGTTTTTGCTAAAGATATGAGACAAGTGCAAAATAAGTGCCAAAAGTTGAAGATATGTCCAAGGGATGTTTAGGACTGTTCCTATCTTCTAGTCCAATTCGTTGTATGTAAATATCATCATTGCTCTAGTCATAGGAAAATGCTCATCTATAAAGTGTCCTTTTATTATCTAGCGATTGCTTTTTATTGGAAGGGTTTATCATGTTTCTAAGGCTGTCTTGGTGTTACACCGTCCGACTATGTGTCATTTTGCTGTTTCCAGGTTTGACGAAGCACTCCTATTATGCCCAGACATTAAAAACATGAACTAGTGAAATTTTGATGCCTGATTTTATATTGAGAGGCCTAGCTTAGATGTTAGAAGGCACTGATATAGGTATGGTAGTCAGGGAGAAGTTGGGTTCAAGGTTAATTGGATTGAGTTTGTTTAATATGATTATTCTTTGAGTTTTGAGGAGATTGGGACAAAGGGGTGTGGTTATGTGGTCCCAAGAAGACAAAAAACTCCCACAATTTTGGGGGCAACTTGGGGGACAGCAAATTATAAATTAAAAAATTAAAAATAGAAGTTAATTTTGAAAAAAATATTTTATTGCTTTGCCATTGTATAGTTAAACTGTTAAACATCATTAAACTTTCTAAAAAAGCTGAATTTGAAATAACACAAACATCTAGGACACTGAAGATTCGACACTGATGATTGAAAATTGAACTTGAAAATAGAGTGAAACAGAGAAACACAAGTGTAAAATTGTAAACTTGAATGTCTAATTGTTATTTTATCAATGATTGTGAAAATAACTGTTTAAAAATGCACTCTTTTTTGTTTTTTAAAAGAACTGTTGATGTAGGGGGCACATTGGGACATCTCTGCAGTGTTTTCAGCAGAGTAGGGACATGTCTAAGTTAAAAAAAGAAGGAAACATCCATAGGATGAAAAAATTCAGAAATATCTCAAGGAAGTGAGGAAAAAAATGAGAACATTGGGGATGTTCCTTTGGTGCGTCCCTGTGGATCACTGGTTTAATAGAATAAATTTACTATAATAAGTTTACAAACATAAGGGGTTGTAGGAATTTATTGTAGAAAATGTTAGAAGTGGAATGTGACTTAACATTGAAAAAATAAGAGAATAGCATAGCATGTGACATGAAGTAGCATGTGGCACGAAGTGAGTACCAATTCAGCCTAATTTGCAATGTAATGCATAACATCACATCATATGATGAAGTTTGGCTTTCTCCAAGAAGGCTTATGATTCACAAGACTAGATTATTGTGGGATGGACCAAATTGTGAACATACATCACCTGTTTCTGCAGCAAAGGGAGAGCAGAAAAATCTTGAGTAGAGAATCCAACATATGAATATTTTCCAAAACAAGAGAAGTTTTAGGGCAACCTTTGGAGATGACAATTGGTCACTGAAGGTGTCAATAAATAATCAAACTGCTTGAATATTTGACCAAATAAACATTACATTGCAACATCCACTGACAAGATGGTTGAATGGATGTTACCATGAAAACTGAATCTCCAAGAACAGCAATAGCAATGGCATTGACATTAACGAGTGCCTGATGAAGCTGAAAGTGTTTCAATGATGATTTTGTGAACACAAGAGAGTTGAGGATCAGCATGGGCCCTTCAACAAAAGTAAATTATGGACTCAACTGATTTTTTTTTCTTTTTTTCCAGGGCAACGGGATCAAAGTCCGAACAAGTACTCCAAAAAAATCACATGCTATAACTGTGTAATGTCCCCCTTAAATTTTCTGTATCTTTCTTTAAATAATAAATTCCGATTCACAATTATAGCAGCACAGTCAATTATAAATATGATATCGACTTCAGGAAACTGCAGTTCTAACATTTTATTTTTAATTCAAATATTATATTTAGAATATATTTCAGAAAAAGAGGGAACTTATCCTTTTTATCTGCTGTTAATTATCCCAAATCTGCAGTGATCTGTCTTCACTAAATGTCTTTGAACTGTCTCCAAATCTGCCTGAATCAGGGGTTTTTGTCTGCTAAATCAGCAACGGAAATTAAGGGGATTTCGTCTCCTAATTTCAGGCCTTGAGGGGTTTTGTCCTCAGGTTGCTGAACCACAGTTCACACTCCACAAGGAGTAATAGTTTGATAGAAAATGTATTCAATGATGATACTTCCTTCTCCTTTTTGGATTTCCTTATATACATTTTTTTCTCCAATAGTCATAACCCTTCATAAGCCCTTTGACTTTTATCAAGACTAAACTTCAAATTAATTTTAGTTTATTATCATTTAATCTCTTTTTAAAATTTTAAGGAAATTGCAGGTGCAAGAGTAAATTTCATGACCTTGCTGGCTCTCTCCATATTATAAATAGTAATCATTGGATTTGTGAATTAGTGCAGCAAGCTAAACTCCAAATATTGAATTGGCTGACATATTAATTTCAGAAGGATTTGCCCCCACCCAGCATCTACTTGCATTTTATGATCAGCGCTCATCAATCTCTCAAGACTTATGGGAATAGATGGGCACACTTTCTAATTTTGGGTTTTAAATTTTAGGTGGGGGCATTACAAACTGGTCTCTCCAACATGTATTGTTTAGGATGTTCACACAGAATAGAAGTGAAGCGACAAATAAAAGTTGCATCTCAAATTGTCTTGAAGAGACGATTGTCAATCAATGAATCATAAAAAATATTTGTCATGGGAATCAAACAGCTGTACTATTGAGGAAACTATCAGACAAAAGCCCAAACGTTTATAGTCTACATAGTCAATCATCAATCGGTGCACACAGACCTGATAATGAGTACTGATCTAGGATTCTACTATCCACACATCTTTGCTATCAGTTTGGGCACAGTTTCTGTCATACCAAAAGCTTGGTGATAAGAATGTCACCTTCTGTATTGATAAGGAGAACATCCTCAATCACAGTAATGAGGGTGCCAATATGGAGGAGATGTGGATGCGATTGGACTGGTTCCTGATGGTCAGTAGCAGTAGTAGAATCAAATGGTGTAAGTTATAGTTTCTGCTTATTAATAGTGATTAAGAAATCATGGTGAATTATATCTTTTGATATTGTTTTAAGACAGCCAAGGCCTGTCCTATATGTTCTTACTCAAGCTCAATAGAAATGACAATACCTTGCCCATATTTGCCAAGTTTACCACTTGTATAATACGCATGCTGAAGTAGTTTGGAACTTTTCCCTTTGTATGAGTCTGAGAACTACCAATCTTACAATAAGATTTGCTCATAAACATCATCACCCTCCAGCAATTTATCAAATAAGGCTTTTTTCTCTTCTAATTCATCCGAGAAAATTCAAAATCATAGTATTCTTTGCTTGACCTCATTAAATAGTCTTGGATTACTCCCATGAGTCCTCACCTTTGAGGACAACTGTTATGCCTACCAAAAGCTCAAGCCGCAGTCATGTGAAGTGCACGGCCCTTTACAAGGAAGAGAAGCCGTTGAAGATGCCATATTTGATTCAGTCTAATCTGCATATAGTGTCACAAAATAGGCTGCTGATTACAACTATGGACCTGCCACTACAAAGAATCAACACGCAAAAGGGAATGAGCTGCCAAGAGTATAGAAATGCAGTCACGACTGAGAGAAGAGAGAAGGGAGATGCTTGGTGCAACATTCTAAAAATGTTTTGAGAGAGAAGAGGATGAGGGTGTACTTGGAGACTGACCCTGCCACATACAACCACTGAAAGAAGGGTATTTAAAGAAAAGGGCACCAATGCACGGTTCATTCTGTTAATGTTATAGCAGCTTCGGTTGATTCTTCCAGCTCACTTCCTTCGAGAAAGTCTCAAATTGAATATAGCCGTTGGCTATTCAATTTACCTTTTATTATTTTGTGTCTCATGCTTTGGCGGACATGTATAATTCAAAACTCATAAAAGACATTTACTATGCTAGGCCGACTTCATTAAAAAGAAATGAGATCTTGTAAGAGGCCGACATTAAAGACTTCGGTTCCTATACATATGCACAGTTTAGTTATTCATTTCATCATCGGTTATTCTCAAGTGCGAATACAATAAAGAAGCTCAACTCCATCTCCATCAAGTGCGAACAAATTCTAGATGTGAATAAGAGACTGCTATCATCTCCATCGATTTGAACTTGTGTCAAGGTGCGGACTATGCAAAGGATCAGTGCGAATTCATCTGAGATCTGAGTGCGCATACACTGGTTCTGTGATTTCATACAAGTGCGATCTCATCAGTGATCTAATTGCGAATTTACCAGATCAGTTCTGTCAAGTGTTGTCAAAGTCTGAGAGTTGAAGACCACAGTGCTAAGCAAACATTATTAGATCTGCATTCTATATCATTAGGTGTGATCTAGAGCTTGATATCTATTATTGGTCTTGTGTTAGACCTTATTGTATTTTGTAAATCTACCACTGTTGCATCAAATATAAGAGAGATCTTTGTTGCTGGGTTTTTCTCCCTCAAGAGGAGGGTTTTCCCAGGGTACATACTGTGTTATCTTGTATGATTTTTTTGATTTATTTCCTGTGCACTTAATCTGTTCACAAATTTTAACATGGTATCAGAGCGGGTTTGAGGATCGTGATCAGATTATTGCACTCAGCTTATCTCATCTGTTCAGCTTGTCAAGATGGTGTATGATTTGAAGGTTGAGGGTTCAAGCGATTCCATGTCTCATTCAGCATTATCAAGCTGCATACCTTCCAACTCCAACACCTGGATAATTGACAGTGGTGCCTCCCGTCACATAACCGGATTCAAGGAGCACCTATCAAGTTTGGTGGAAAAGGATTCTTCTGAACAAGTCATCATTGGAGATGATGCCAGCTACTCCGTAAAGGGAATTGGGACCTCCACGCTTCACTTGGATTCCGGCATATCGTTTCAATTGGGTAATGTTCTTTATGTTCCCGGAATCAAGCGTAATCTTATTTCTATTTCAGCCTTGGAAGATAAAGGATATCAAGTTGCCTTCTCCAAAGGCAAAGTTCTAGTGTGGATGCAGAACTCTAACTTCAAGGATGCTCAAGTAATTGGAGTTAGATATGATAACCTCTACAAGGTTTGCTCACATCCTCTACAAGCATTGGTTCATGACTCCTCCAGTCCTTGTGATCTTTGGCATCGGAGATTGGCTCACTTGCACTTCCGAGCTCTACCCATTATGGAGGAGATGGTGACAGGCCTTCCTAAATTCAACCAGGAGCACGAAGGTACATGCAAGGGCTGCGCATTAGGTAAGAACATAAAAGCCCCCTTTCATAGTAGAGAAAATAGATCTAAGTGTATTTTAGACCTAATTCATTCTGATTTATGTGGTCCTATGTCTGTTCCTTCTTCGAGTGGTTTTTTGTATTATGTTCTCTTTATTGATGATCACTCTAGGAAGACTTGGATTTATTTTTTGAAATCTAAAGAATCTGAAGAAGTACTGGATAGGTTTAAAGAGTTTAAAGCTTTTGTAGAAAATCTTTCTGGTAAACGAATTAAGGTTCTCAGATCTAACAATGGTGGAGAATACACCTCTAGTAGTTTTCGAAACTTTTGTACTGATGCAGGGATTAAGAGGGAGCTCTGTGTTCCCTATAATCCTCAACAAAATGGTGTTGCCGAAAGGAAGAACAGGACAATTGTGGAAGCAGCAAAGGCCATGATCCATGATCAAGATTTGCAAACCTTCCTATGGGCAGAAGCTTCTAGGACAGCAGTATATGTTCAGAACAGATGCCCTCATAAGATCTTGGAGAATATGACTCCAGAAGAAGCCTTTACAGGGTAAGAAGCCTGAAGTCAGCCATTTGAGGATCTTCGGTTGTCCTGTCTATGTTCATGTTCCCAAAGAAAAGAGAACCAAACTGGAGCCTTCTGGCAAGAAGGGAATCTTTGTGGGCTACAGTGAGACATCAAAAGCTTACAGAATTTATATTCCAGGTCAGAAGTTGATAGAGATCAGTAGGGATGTCACATTCGAGGAAGATGTTGCATTCAGGAGATCCAGAGGGATTCATATGGAGATTGATAATGAAGAGTCTCCTCAGGACATGGAGGTTGACCATACTCCTGAGATTCAGAGGGAGACAATGGAACCAAAGGAAGATCTTGATCCAGTTGAACCTCTGGAACCTACTGATGGGCCTACTGACATTACTATTGGGAGGAAGAGACCTCTATGGGCTAGTCGCACTATGCAAGAGGCTGAAAACTTTGCAGCTCCTAGAGGCACATTCAGAGAAAGCAAAAGGCCACATAAGTTCTCCAGTTATGTTGCCTTAATGAGTCAGATTATAGAATCTGAGCCTTCCTGTGTTGAGGAAGCATCCAGTCTTCAAGTCTGGAGAGATGCTATGACAGAGGAGTATCAGTCAATTCTCAAGAACGATGTTTGGGATATCGTTCCTAGACCCGAGGGCAAGTCTGTGGTATCTTCTAAATGGCTATTCAAGATTAAACATGCTGCAGATGGAAGCATTGAGAAGTACAAGGCAAGATTTGTGGCTCGTGGGTTTTCTCAGAAAGAGGGAGTTGACTATGATGAGACCTTTGCTCCTGTTGCTCGCTACACTTCTGTCCGAACCATCATTGCTATTGCTGCATCTAGAGGATGGAAGATTCACCAGATGGATGTGAAGACAGCTTTTCTCAATGGAGTAATTGAGGAAGAGGTTTACATAGAGCAACCTGATGGATTTGAGATTCATGGGAAGGAGTCACATGTTTGCAAGTTGAAGAAGGCCTTGTATGGTCTTAAGCAGGCTCCTCGTGCATGGTACGAAAGGATTGATCAGTATCTATCAAGCCTGGGTTTCTTGAAGAATGATGCTGATTCAAATCTCTACTTCAAGGTAATCAATGGTGATGCATTAATTTTGGTTTTATATGTTGATGATCTAATCCTCACTGGAGAAGATCACCTGATTCTTGAATGTAAGAAGGATTTAACTTCTGAATTTGAGATGAAGGACCTTGGGCTCATGCATTACTTCCTTGGTTTAGAAGTCTGGCAGAGGTCAGATGGTATGATTTTAAATCAAGGGAAGTACACCATTGACATACTTAAGAGATTTGGCATGATGGATTGCAAATCCATGTCTACTCCCATGGAGACCAATCTTCATAAATTGAAGGAGGCTGCAGCTAGTTCAGATTTGGTGGATCCTACGTTGTACAGACAGCTGATTGGATCCTTGATGTATCTAGTTAACACTAGACCTGATATTTGCTATGCAGTGAGTGCACTTAGCCAGTTTATGTGTGATCCAAGACAGATACATCTTGTTGCAGCTAAACATATCTTGAGATACTTGCGTGGCACAGTTGGATATGGGTTGAAGTATACTTCAGATGCAGACTTGGAGTTACTTGGTTTTACTGATTCTGATTGGGCAGGTTGTGTCACGGATCGGAAGAGCACCTCTGGCTGTTGCTTCAGTTTGGGTTCTGCTATGATTTCCTGGTGCAGCAGGAAGTAGTCTTCTGTAGCATTGAGTACAGCAGAGGCTAAGTATATTGCAGCTTGCATGGCAACTCGAGAAGCAGTGTGGCTCCGTAAGCTCCTTGCAGGATTGTTTGGACAAGCAATGGAGCCCACCATTATTCATTGTGATAATCAGAGTTGTGTGAAGCTTTCTGTCAATCCTGTGTTTCATGACAGAACCAAGCATGTTGAGATCAAGTACCACTATATCGAGATATGGTAATAAAAGACTGTACAGTTGAGGTACATTAGCACTGATGAGCAAACGACAGATATTCTCACCAAGCCTTAAAGTTCATGTACTTTCGAGACAAGCTTGGTATGGTGGAGAATCCAGCCTTGACTGAGTATGAGTCTCAGATCGTGAGCCTTGCTTAATGAGTTCTTCTCTGAGAGAGAAGTTCGAAATCCCTTGTTAATGCATTTTCTTGCGGAAGAATTTGAGGT
Source organism: Sequoia sempervirens (assembly GCA_007258455.2). Lineage (NCBI taxonomy): Eukaryota > Viridiplantae > Streptophyta > Pinopsida > Cupressales > Cupressaceae > Sequoia > Sequoia sempervirens. The sequence continues at coordinate 31,112 of VDFB02123349.1, read as the reverse complement.
GAAAGCCCTCGTTTCCACCCTCTGAGAGAGTCATGGTGGATGTCATGTGTGCGACTCCATGACATATGTCATACTTGTGTTTCACCCTCTGGGAGAGCCATGGTGAAAGTCACATTGAGGTGACAACATCACGCAAGTGATGAACACTTGTACTTACTATTGCACATTCTTCTGTGACGGAAGAATTTGAGGTGAAAGCCCTCATGTCCACCCTCTGAGCTGAGTCATGGTGGATGTCATGTGTGTGACTCCATGACAACATCACGTGAGAGAGTCCGTGATGATCCTTCTGTACTCGTGTTTCACCCTCTGGGAGAGCCATGGTGAAAGTCACATTGAGGTGACACCATCACGCAAGTGATGAACACCAGTACTTAACCATGTGATGGTTGATATCACATTGAGGTGATATATATCTCTCTTTACATTTGATTGCAGGCAATGGTGGCAGATGATTTGTCTTCAGCTGGAAGTTCTCTCCCTAGCTGAGAGGGAGTGTTAATGTTATAGCAGCTTCGGTTGATTCTTCCAGCTCACTTCCTTCGAGAAAGTCTCAAATTGAATATAGCCGTTGGCTATTCAATTTACCTTTTATTATTTTGTGTCTCATGCTTTGGCCGACATGTATAATTCGAAACTCATAAAAGACATTTACTATGCTAGGCCGACTTCATTAAAAAGAAATGAGATCTTGTAAGAGGCCGACATTAAAGACTTCGGTTCCTATACATATGCACAGTTTAGTTATTCATTTCATCATCGGTTATTCTCAAGTGCGAATACAATAAAGAAGCTCGACTCCATCTCCATCAAGTGCGAACAGATTCTAGATGTGAATAAGAGACTGCTATCATCTCCATCGATTTGAACTTGTGTCAAGGTGCGGACTATGCAAAGGATCAGTGCGAATTCATCTGAGATCTGAGTGCGCATACACTGGTTCTGTGATTTCATACAAGTGCGATCTCATCAGTGATCTAATTGCGAATTTACCAGATCAGTTCTGTCAAGTGTTGTCAAAGTCTGAGAGTTGAAGACCACAGTGCTAAGCAAACATAATTAGATCTGCATTCTATATCATCAGGTGTGATCTAGAGCTTGATATCTGTTATTGGTCTTGTGTTAGACCTTATTGTATTTTGTAAATCTACCACTGTTGCATCAAATATAAGAGAGATCTTTGTTGTTGGGTTTTTCTCCCTCAAGAGGAGGGTTTTCCCAGGGTACATACTGTGTTATCTTGTCTGATTTTTTTGATTTATTTCCTGTGCACTTAATCTGTTCACAAATTTTAACACATTCTTGTTGATGTAGTTTGCAAACAGTATTGAGGGGGGGTGAAAGAGCCCAACAGGGCCCTTGCCTTGAAGCTGCCAGTTAGTGAGATACAGTTGACCTAGTAATGCTCCTACACACTGGAAAATCAATTCACCTTGATATTATTCTGTTTTCAATGTGGTGTCCACCTATGGGCTAAAAATGAGATGATAATATTAATTTTCGATACCATCACAATGTTGTTACAGGAGGATGCTACACATGATTCCAATAGTTTCTTTTCATGGGTTAGAATTGATTGCAGTCCATGGTATGAACTATGGTAGCAAGGTATGGCAATAGGGAAATTGTCAATCTACAAGACAATAATTTGCTGTCCAATACGCATATGATGCCTTCAATATAATTCTTCGGTTTACATAGCCAGATATCGTATAGTTGCCTTTGAAAAACAATGTGCTTCCTAAAATATTCCTCAACTGCCTGATTTCAAATAACTTGAGTCCATATGTCAAACACAATGAAGGGAGCGATGCCTTTTAAAGAAACCACTTCAAAAGTTTTGGGCAATGAAACATGACTTAATTAAAAATGCTTGTCAATAATGAAGTGCGTATACCCTCAAAATTGTAATCAAAGACTTTCATGATGAAGTGCTAAATGAGTGCTACTAAAATACACGATGGCCAAAATCAATTAGACTTAAGAGAAATAAAAGAGTGCCCTTTAATAAATATGGACTTAATAAAAATAAGTGTGACCTATCATAAAATTTCCAAAGTATCCTGCTCTTTAAAAAATATTAGAGGCAGCCTGTGACCTTCAGTAGCATTGTAGAGATTCAAAAAACTTTAGAAGAGTATATGTGAAACTCTGAGAAACCATTTTGACAAGTCACCTTTTTCACTGAAATTTCAAGACAGATCAAAATTTTAAAATTTTTTGTTTCGATTGGTTAATTTGAGTGAGTCAATGTTCCCTTTGGCCTATTTGGAACACAATGGGGGCTCCAATCCCTGATGAATATGAGGTTGAAGTCTGTGAGTGCAATGGCCCAGGAGGGGCACAAAGCCCACAAGCAAGCTGCCCAGTGGGGGTTTGGAATCAGGTGGCCACTGAAACAGTGTCACCCCTATTCCATTGCACTATGCCATTAATAGCACCAACATAAAGTATCACCCATATGTTAAGGTTTTAATGCTCTGATTCTACAATGCCTCAATTATTAGACAACTATGCTTAGTTCTCTCCAAGAGGGCATGTGCTCCACTTGACCAGATATCGTCGACATTTAACCCACCCATTGAGACTATTTATCCAGAGCGGAACAATGTAGATATCCATACAAGCACTTGTTGTTGACCTTAGTTTGCCCATCTAACTAAGGATAATATGCTGAATTGTGAGCCAATTGAGTATGCAAAGTCAAACAAGAGAATAAATCTATCCAAAAGTTACTAGTAAAGATAGGATCATGATCACTTACAATAACCCTTGGGGTACCATGTAACCATTTTCTGTTTTCCAAAAATGCATTTGCCATTATACTTGCTTTAAAAGGATGGGATAATGCAATAAAACGGGCATAATTGGTGAGGTTATCCACTAATGCTCTGATGACACTCTTACCTTTAGTTCTTGGAAGGCCTATGATGAAATCCATGGAGACCTCTTCCCACCATTAGTTAGGAATAACTAAGGGCTGCGAAAGACCAAGTGACTTAACTGTCTCCCCTTTATTTCTTTGACATACCAAATATTCTTCCACAAATTTTTGAACATCACCCTTAAGTCCTTCCCAAAATAAATCCTGCTTGATTTGATGTTTTCAAAAATCCTAAATTATGCCCAACTAGTGTACCGTTCAGCTCCTCGAGAACTTTGTGTTTGAGGGTGGAATTCTTCCATAAGTACGATCTCTCTTTATACCACAAAGAGTCTCATTTCCAACAAAACTTACTTGAACTATTGGGATTATTTTGTAATTGTTGAATGAGATTCCTTGTAGCAACATCATTTTGCCACTGTACTTTGGCTTCTTTAATTGTATATGCTTGTAATGTCAAAATGACACACAATAATGCCTCATCCTTCTCATCCTTCTTGGATAGTGCATCAACCACTATATTCTCCTTCCCTTTTTTATAGACAAGCTCAAAGTCATAGCCCAACATTTTAGTGACTCATTTTTGTTCTCTTCAAAGGATAACCATTGCTTCAACAAATATTTTAGGCTATCATGATCTATCTTTCATAACCCAACATCTTAGTGACCCATTCTTGTGCTCTTCAAAGGATAACCATTGCTTCAAAAAATATTTTAGGCTATCATGATCTATCTTAACATTGAAATGTCTACCCACATCAAATATGGCCTCCATTGTTTTATTGCATGAAGAATAGATAGCATTTCCTTCTCATACATGGGTTTGAGTTGATTCTTACCCTTAAATTGACAACTTTCAAAAGCAATTGGCCTACCTTTCTCCAATGTCACAATCCTCAATAAAATCCTTGGTGAAGTCTGGAGTGGCTAGAAATAGATGGTACACATAGCCTCCTTCAGTCTCTTAAATGCTGTATTAGCTAACTCATTCCATTGAAAAGCATCCTCCTTCAACAGAGTTGTGAGTGGTGCTGCTATGCAGCCATAGTTTGTCACAAATCTTTTGTAGTATCTAACAAGTCCCAGGAAAACTCACAAGTTTTTAATAGTTTTAGGAATAGGCCATTCTGTCATAGCCTTCGTTTTGTTAGGATCAACCTTCACTCCTTCTCAAGGAACTATGTGACCCAAGTACTCCTCCTCTTTAAGACCAGAAGCACATTTCAAAGGTAATGCAGTCCAGGTTTGAGAACCCAATTAAATGCTACAAACTAGGCAGCCCTTTTTAAAAAAATTGCACCACAATTTTAACAAATACATAACAAAATTTTTAAACTCAAAATAGCAAAACAACACTCCCCTACATCAATATTCATGAATCAACTCTCAAGTCCAGGTGCTTGGCCTTAAATACCTCAATTAAAAATTCTTTATTCAAACATGACAATTTGCATTTTGGGGGTTGTACAGGTTTAGCTGTATCAAAAACATCTTTCTTCTCTTTGCATTCAGTTTCAACTCTTTTGTTGAAACCATTTCATTATTCAAGTTCCAACAAATCCATCTCCCATTGCTGCGTCCCTTTTTTAAAGTAGCATTTGCTCAGAAAAAGGTAAAGGTGTTTGAAACTGCCTAGCCTAAAATTAGACCTGATAGCCACCCCACTCACCAAGGACAAAAACCTAATTAATAAAAGGCAAGCGTAGGGTCAATTACACTTCATCAGCTAGAAATTAGAGGAAATAAATGATTGCACCAGCATAATAGTCAACTCTTCAAAGTCAAATAATATTCTATGTTCCACCAAGTTTCTGGTACGGGGGAACGACGGGACGTGTTTCGGGGATGGCATTTTTTTAGGGGATTTTTGGGGACGGGGGGACGGCTATATATATATGGAAATTTGAGATATTCATATGAGTAATAATAATCATAACAATGAACATTGATAAAGGTGCAAATGTAATCATCAATCATATTGACATATGCATTTTAGAGTCGAACAAATTAATACTACAACTACTTAATTGCTTCCATAATTCATGTCAAACAATTAATTTGCATATGATATAAAATTTTAAAAATAAAATGCCCAAAGGCTACAAGTTTGCACTACAAATTTCAAAATGACAAAGTCACAAATGTCCAAACCATAGTAATAGAAAGTATGATGGCTGCCTCTACTTAACATTTGCCAACATTGCAACAAAATCAGACTCAGAGTTTGAGTCACTGCCAATTTTTCTCTTGCTCACTTGACTCTTAGCTGCAATTTTGTTTTGGAATTTAAAAATGAACTCAAATGGCTTTGAAAGCAAGTTTTATGTTTCATTTTAGGCTTTTGAGGGTGTGGGGTCCACTTAGAAACAATAAAAAAATAAGCATTTTTAATTTCAAAGTTTTTTTTTGTAAGAACTTGCTGGAGAAAGGGGGATGATTGGCTGTCCCTGGGATGGTTAGGGGACGGGCGTCCCCTAACCGTCTAGGGGACGGTGGGTCGTCCCCTTGCCGTCCCCGAGACGTCCCCGCCAATCGGGGACGTTTCAAAAAAAAGTGGACTTTTTGGGGACGGCTACCATTCGTCCCCCATCCCCGAGTCGTCCCCGGTACGGGTACGGGGGCAAAAGGGTAGGGGACGCGTCCCCGTGTTTCCTTGATAATATTCCTTGAGCACCCTACAACCCAAAATAGCAAATGAAACCACCTAGTTATTGTGCTAGCATAACAGCTCCAAAGAGAGCTAAAAATAGAATATACCAACTAGATGTAGAAGCAAACTGGAATAAAAGCCAACCTAGCACTTGCAAACACAAGAAAAGAAGGCAAAGAAGAGGAAAACACCAAAATTGACCAAACAACAGAAAATAAGGATGATTGGATGCTCCTCCTAAACCTGGTGTTGTTTGAGAACTTGTAATGTGTGACTTACATGGTGCAAATGGTCTTCCCATGTTTTGATATAAATCAATATGTCATCAAAGAACATTAATACAAACTTCTTCAAAAATGGCTTAAAGATATAGTTCATCAAACTTTGAAATATAGGAGCATTAGTAAGACCAAATGGCATTCTAGAAACAACTCATAATGATCCACGTGAGTCCTTAAATGTTGTCTTGGAAATATCTTCTACCTTAATTCAAATTTGGTGATGTCTTGAGCTAAGATCAAGTTTTGTAAAAAACATAGCTCCATTCAATCATCTAGTAAATCATCTATGATTGGAATAGGAAACTTATCTTTGATGGTGTACGTGTTGAGCTCTCTATAGTCTAGACACATGCGCCAAGTGTCATCCTTCTTAAGTATCATCACCGTAGGAGAGGACTAGGCATTTTGGCTATACTTGATGATACCTGCCTTGAGCATCTCTTGAACCATCTTCTTTATCTCACTTTTTTGTACATAGGGATACTTGTAGGGCTTGATGTTGGATGGTAAGCTCCCTAGTACTAGCTGAATGGCTTGATCCTAATCCCTTTTAGGAGGCAATCCATTAGGCATATCATCAAAAACCACTGAGTGACTATCTATAATTCCTTGCAAATCTTGCTAGGGAGGAACATTTGATTGATATGTTGCTAATGAAAACAATTGCGTCACAAATCCATCAACCCCTTTGTTAAGCATCTTCTGAATTTGATAAAAGCTTATCATTTGTGGGGACTTTGCATGCAACCCTCTTAGTTCAATTATCTTGCCCTTTGAGTAAAGTGTCATGAATAACTAATGGAAATTCATCTCAATTGCCCCCAATGTAGTGAGCCATTGTACTTCAAACCATAAAAGCATAAATCCTCAAAAAATTGCAAAAATCCTGATTTTAAAAATCTTCAACCAAAATGATTTTTTCCCCAAAAAATCCCGATCCAATCAGCCATGATTTTCAACGATGTTTAACGATTTTTAAGGGTTCAAATTGCGTAAAAATCGCGAAAAATCATGTAGAAATCACGAAAAATTGCCCAACCAACCCATTGTGAAACCATAACCATGTGAAATCACTATTTAATTGGTTTTTTTGTTGATTTATAGCACAAAACTGAGCGCTGGCCATTGGGATGTGGTTCACCATCAAAGATTCACCAGACTTCATCAGGTTACTGAGGTAAATTACAAGTAGGAAACCTTGAATGGACGTATATTTCTAATAGATGTTAGGATATTAAAATAGACACGTTCTTTGGTATGCTTCTACATTTGATGTTAAGGGCATTAACATGGAATGGTGAAGAGATGTGTTGCTTTTTTCTCTATATTCCACACTATTGTCATTTGCCTTAGGCTCGTAGTAATGCTTTCCATGTATATAAATCCAAAGACACAATTTAGTGGGAAATAGTAGACAATATCATAAATACTAAGTAAGGCTTCTATCTTGTTTTTTTAACATATCTGAACCTTATAAAGTACTTGCCAAAAGTAAATATAGAAAGCCAGACTAAACTGAAACCAAATGCTATTGGCTTGATATCAACCTAAAGAGGTTTGTTTTCTTTGAATTCTTGTGATCTTGACTATTCAAAATAATTTTAACATTTCAATTGTCAACAATAATACCAAGTTGGTTGTTTAGATTATCAAGGTTAGGCTGGGACAGATGCTAACAAAGTGTGATAATTTCAAGCTTCAATTTGACACTGGTCATCAGTTTTAATGATAAGCGGGTAGGGTAGTGACAATTGTATAATCAAGTGGGAAGCAGAAATATATACATAATAGTATATAGACATTGTGGAACCGGAAGCAAAATGGTTCCTATCAGAAAGATAAAAATCAGCTTGTAGTGCTGAAAAAGATAAGTTGTAGTAGTATTTTATATCAAAATGAAGGATTGTTTTGGTTATATTTAAATTTCCTATATATTTTGCAGGCTTAATTCTTTGTTAATTGGTGAAACTCACTGCTTAAATCATGCCCTACACTTGTTCAGGAACTACATTCCATTTAGGATCGTCATATATGTGGAGGTTCAGAAGGCCTGCAATGAGTACAATAGTAGTGCATGAATGCTTTAGACATATATAGTGTAGCATTCCATGCATGTTAAATAGGTATCATGCAAACTAATAAATGCCTTGAGAGAAGTCATGCCCTAGTCTTGTGGGCTTATCTTAATCCCTCCCGAAGCAGGTCTCATGTTTTCTCTTTAACAATTCAGATAGATTTCAACAACTGTCCCATTGAAAGGGAATGTTCCTCGCACTTTGATTTTCCATTGAAACTCGTACCTATAATCTCTCGAATTCTCAACTCAAATTCCATCAATGTTTTTAACTCCATTATACGCATAAATTAGAATGATGAATTAAATTCTCAACTCAAATTAGAATGATCAATTAAATAGTAAATATTAAAAATTGAAATTTGCATCTATCTTAGTGAAACCTGTCGGGTCCCAAAACCGTTGCTCCAAAATTGTAGAACACGATTTAACTTTCAAGACCAAGGGTTCTCATCATAAAAGTAAAAGCAAGGTCCATCCATAGATTATGGAGGGTTAAAGGCCAATGAACAAGAGTGGATAAGCTCTCTTACACTTTGCACTCAGCTTAAACTTAGGAGGGTATTCCAAGAAGTGATCCTAAATGGGATTGAAGGTGCAAAAAGGTAAAACAACAAAATATCTTTGGAGTTGTATCTAGGGCAAGTTCAACCACAAACATTATCACTTGGTTAAAGACTAGCTAACTACACATATACCTCTTATAGAGCTGATAATAACATCATTGCAGGATATGCAAGATGATGACACAAGGTCATGAGTCACAAAGTATTTTTGCTAGTAATAGTCACAAACATAGTTTTCCCTGTTTTTCATAACTAATTCATGATTTGTAGAGATATGAAAATTAACTTCAAACTATTAGTTAATGGTTTTGTTTGTTTAGAAGCATGATTGAATCATTTGTTTTCTTGGACCGGTGTTTATTCAAATGGGTAAAAGAGTGACAGTTTACAAGAGGGGAGAAGCAGTGAATGGAAACATAGAAGGATGATCTAAACATAAATGCATCAGAGAGTAGACATCAAATGTAAAACATACTTAATCATCTAGAGTTATGATAAACAAATCCATATTCAAGAAATAAATGATCATTGCAAGGTTTATAGTGTTTTAAAAATGTTGTGACATTTATCAAATATTCTTTACATTCATGTCAGCAAATGTGACAAGAGAGATACTGTACAAACTGTTACAGATTCCCTTGAAGATGTACATACAACCTTGGAGACTTTCTATCTCAGACATCTACAACAGTTGCTAACCTTCAGATGCTTCAAAACCCACTGTACTCTTGAAAACTTGACATTTAATAGTTGAAACCCTAAAAAACTGCTTGACACTCACATAAATCCACTGGAAATGGTAATGATCAACCCCTTTCACAAACAACCGACTTCTACATATAGAAAAATGGGGAAATGACCACTCAAAAAGTGGATAGAAATTTGGAATGGCTTATGCAATTCAAATTGACCAACTGCATTGATGGCAGCACGTCATAGCTCAACAAAACAATGAAAAATGTGTCTGCAATAACTTTTGCAACATTAGATCTCCTTCATTTGGTTGAGAAGCACAGATTTGAAATGGCACAATCCAAATTAGGCCACAATGGCAGACTTGGTAGTTGTTGTAGTAGTTAAAACTTGAACAGATATATACACAGTTGTGGCTATGAAAATGACTCATAGGGCATCAAAATCTTGGTCCTATCTGCACATGAGATGCTACCATGGAGAGAGATAGTATTATTTACCAATAAGAATGTTGCACAAATTAATAAAATGCCTGTGACCAGGAAGCTTTGAAAAAAACAAACAATTAACACGGGCACTCATTGGTGATTAACATTAATTGTAGCACTTAAGTGATTATATTGGATAAGCTAAGTCACTGTGAAATTAGAAAAGCCACAGCAGCAATACAAACTGCCAAAAATTCGACAGGTTTAGGGTTTTAGCAAAAGACATAGCAGAAAAACCCTAAGGACCTTCCTAGAAAATTGAATGTTCCAACAACTCCAACAAAACCCAAACCTGATAAATATTCATTGATCTTATTGTATCTTGCACAAGTTCCCTATTTCAGACCATAATGGACTTTCTTCAATTTGTGAACATGAGTCTCACAATCATGCACCTCAAAGCCTCTTGGCTTATTTATGGACACCTCCTCAATCAATCCGTTAATAAATTTTTTCTTCACATCCATTTGATATAATTGCCAATCAAAGACTGCTGCGAAAAACATAATAAACCTAATAGAGATACCTGGCAACTGGAGCAGAAGTCTCCTCATAGTCAATTCCCCCTTTCTGGGAAATTTTTTTAGCCACAAACCTACCTTTGCATTTTTCTATGCGGTCATCTGTTGCATACTTGATCTTGTATAACCACTTAGAGTCAATCACGAACTCTCCTTTTGGTTGAGGTACAATCTCCCACATCATTTTTCATTTAGGAGTTGTACACCTCTAACATGGCATTCTGCCAAACTTGCTGGCCTGTTGCCTTCTTAAAACTAGAAGGCTCTGCATTAATGATGGAAGACATTAGTCCCACCTAATTTGGAGATTTCTTGGGAGGATGACTTACTTGAATAGAAGTCACAGGAGATCCAACTGAAAGCTTGCTGATCTGAATTTGATTTTTCTGATTTCACTGGATTTTTGTAATTTCTCTGATTTTTGCAGATCAGCTTTTGAGGCAGCAAATTCTTCTACCTCCTTAGTCGCCTTGAGACTTGGAGGATCATTCATTCTTGTCAAACTTAATATCTCTGCGCACAACTTCCTTTTGCTGAGATGGAATGTAGATTCTGTAAGTGAGGTCTCATTATAACCCACAAAGATACCCAAAACACAAAAATGTACTACTTGACACTTCTCACCTACAAATGGCTGCTCTGGTGTCTTGTTCTTCAACATTCTGTGAGGACACCTGTTAAGAATATAGACAGCTGTAAGACATGCTTCTGCATAGAGACACATAGGTGATGGATCATAGAATTGGCTGTCTCTAATTCTATGATAGACCTGTTCTTCCTCTCTGCAACCCCATTTTGTTGAGGTTTGTAGGGCACTGCCAGATCCTCCCTGATTCTTGCTTCCCTTAAAAAGGTGTCAAACTTTTTGGAGGTATACTCTCGTCTATTGTCAGACCTTAATACCTTAACCTTCTTTTCTGTTTGATTTTTTACAAGAGCCTTAAACTCTTGAATCTTTCTGAAGACCTCATCCTTGGCCTTCATGAAGTAAATTTAAGACTTCCTTGAGAAATCATCAATAAAAGATACATAGCAAATGTTGACTGATAAGGAAGCTGAAGACATGGGTCCACATACATTTGAGTGGATTAGATCAAGAATCCCTCTTGATCTATGCTCATTGCTAGGAAAAGAAGCCTTCACATGCATGCTGAGTGCACAAACCTTGCATACGTCTTTCTTCTCAACCTTGAAGTTAGTCAATCCCTGCACCATGTCCTTCAAGATTGGCAATGCTTCATAGTGGAAGTGACCTAGTATTTTGTGCCAAAGCCAGATAATTTGTCACTATCATACACTAGAGCTCTCGCAAGATCTCCTTTCAACCTATATAGACCAACCTTTCAAACACTTTTGGTCAACAATCAACCAAGATCTAGCCATCTCTTCTGGAAGAGAACTTTCTGATCATCTAATCCAGCCACATATCTGAGATTTGTCAATAGTGAAATTGAAAGAAGATTTTTAGTTAAGCCAAGTACATACAAAACACCAATAAGCTCAAGGATATTACCTGATGGCATTTGGAATGAGATGGATCTCACTCCTGCAATTGGATACGTGGCATCATCACCAAGTTCTGCTTGCATGCTTTCCTCCTGCTCCTGAAGTTTGCGAAAGGTCCTTTTGTTTGAGATCATATGTTTGTTGGCTCCACTGTCCACATAGCAGTCGATACCAGACATGGTGCTAGATGACAGGCATGAGATCATAGAGAAGTGCATCTCAAGCTTGGATGAAAGCTCATATTCTCTAGCTAATGTTTTTGCAGTCCCTGCAAACTGCTTCTGTTGTTGTTGCTTGCCCTTCCCCATTTTCTTAGGACATTGAGAAACAAAGTGCCAAAACGTTTGACACTTGAAGCATTTAATGTGGCTCAAGTCCTTTTTCTTGTTAGAGGAACTTGAATCATCTTTCCTCTCTTTTTGACCCTTCTTGGGTCCTCCTTTCTTGTTACACTTCATCTTGCTGATGAGGGCAAGATTTTGCTCTTTCTCCATTCCTGCAACAGTCTCCAGTCTTGTCTCCTCCTGATTGAAGTCATCTCATAGCTTCTCAAAAATGGGGAGTTGAATCAGGGCACAAATTCCACAAACAGAAGATTGCCAAGAAGAGAACCCATTTAATGTGACGGGTACTAGCTTTTCACACTTGACCTCCTCTCCAACTGCTGCAAGTTGATTACAGAGTTCAATAATCTTCAAATAGGTATCTATATCTGTCTTTCTCATCTGCATGGCCCTAAGCTTATCTTTCAACATCTTCCTATTGATGTTTCCACTCTAATATGGAGTGACTAGAGAATCAAACATGTTCTTTACAATGGTCTTTCCGGTAATATGAAGGATCAAATGACCCTGTACAGAATCAAGGATGCCATGTTTAGACTTGGCCATCTTTTCCTTATGATCTGCCAACAATGTGGAATCATTAGGCTCTGCAACTGATTTCTCAATAAAGTTTCATAGATCCTACTCCTCCAACAACATTTGTACCTGACATTTCATGGGACAAAGTTAGAGGGACCTTCCAATTTGTCTTCATATCTGAGACTGAAAGTAGTCATACTGCTGCTTTGGAATATCCTGCTAAACAAACAGATCAACAATCTAACAAAAAAACTTTATCACAGGTCCACTGTACTTTGGTCAAGCACAGATCATGGGCATATCGCTCCTGAAACCTAATGACAGCTCCCTCTCACAGGTAGCAGCCCTACTATCCCATTCAAGGATTCCTAGAAGGTTGCAGTAAACCACTCTACCACCATGTTAAATTCTCTAACTCATGGTAAACAGATTCTGCACTTGATATTTAATTCCTACAGCAATAAAACTGAAACTGAAACCTATCAAAACAAAACCTTATCTCATTTGCAAGAATCCATCTAACACAAACTAAAGAAAACACTAAAAAAATCTCAATGAATGACTGTCAAAATGTTATCACTATTTTAATTCATTCTGAACATAAATCTGCTATAGAAAATAAATAGAACTTCTCATACAAAACTGTACCTCTGCCCTTTCAATTTATAAATCTGACGAGGGGGATACATAAGGGTTATCACAAGTGAAACTCAACTTCAAACTAAAGATCTGCATGATCTACATGAAGGTATAAGATAGTGCGCTCCAAGAGATAGTTAAGTTTCTCTTGGAATCTGCACCCTAACCAAGTTAAACTCAAATAAGAAAACACTGAACTGAAGACATTCTTCACTTAAAACTCAGCACATGGGAAATAACTTTATTTTAATTTAACTATTTAAAGCTGATGCTCAGGACTTGAACTCCAGTCTATTTAACAGCTACCTAAAGCTGAATTACAGCCTTATTTAACAGCTGCTGTGAACTAGCTAGAACTGCTGCAGAAGACTATCCAAGATACATATTCTAACAAGGGCAAGGCCAAAAAGAGGAGAGGCCTTTGCTGTGCAGGTATCAATTCTAGTGATAGCAACAAGAGTTTTTCTATGTGTAGTTCTTCTGTTCTGATATATCATATATCGAATATATCTAGGATAGTACTGTGGTTTATCCTGAAATGTCCCAAGCAATTTTTGTGCGATTTTCTGATTTTTTGTAATGCAAAATTGATGCCCTAATTTCTGATTTTTTTAATTTTTGCTTAAACCCTAGCGTGCTGATGTATTTTTCTGAGTTTTATAATGCATGAACAGTAGTACATAATGTAACCAAAAGATGGAAAAACTTGTAGCAGATAACAGTAGCATTAAATCAGCAACATAGCATGGTTAGATCCTTTAATATGAGCGAACAAATGTCTGATATAAACCTTCAGTCTGCTGCTACAGAATATGAATGCAAATTACAAAGTAAAGTGGGCTTCAATCATGCGCCACAACATGAAGAAACCCCAATAATGCAGATGCAACTAACCCTAGCTGGGCGAAGCTGCTCCAGCTACAAATATGCAACTAAATGATGAAGAAACAACTGAAATAACCCTACGAAGGGTGCGCTAGCCTGCTGAACTGATGTTAGGGCTTTGCCACCCTAGAAAATCTGAATTAGAACCTCCAACTTGCACAACTCCCCCTTCGAATCAGAAATCTAAATGCTAATGCAAACTGACATGAAACTAGCAATTATCTCCACTGAAGCACATAGGAACCTCCGTCATGAAGTTCTCCTTGGAAGAAGCTAGGGTTTTGTCCAACTTCCTCTTGATTCTCAAGGGTTTTTGTCCTTAGAGAATTTTCCACTAAGTAGAGCTAAAAAGTAGATATAAAATTCTGAATGATCAATAATGCCTCCAACTCGCCTTGTATAAATACACATCTCCTTGTAACTCCCAATCTGGCCGACTTAGGTTTTGGCAATTTGAATTGTTTTAATTTATTTTTAAGCCTCCTTTTCTTGGGCGCCATCTTCCAATTTATATTTATTTTATTTTTTATTCTTCTCCTTATTCCTCCAAGGGTCGTCCAAGCCCATATATATATAAAATATATTTTGGCAATAATATTTAAATATTTTTCCCTCCTTTTTGGGCGCCCAAACACAAAATAATAAAATATTATTTTGTTATCTAATTTTTGCATAAGGGACATTACATATCCTTTGTATCTCATACTTTGTTTTCCAACTCCGATGTGGCAACAAAGGATCTTGTAATCATTTTGAACATATATATGAAAAGGAATTGCTCCCAAGCTCACATTCACGTATAAAAAAAACATGAGCTTGGGCATGGACAGAAAGTGTGACTTAGCTATCAGCAGCTCAAAGACTGCATTCAATTTCTCATATTTGGTTTGAGAATACTGGTAGAAGAAAAATGATTAAAACACTTAGTGGAATGCCATCAAGGACAGTTCCTGACATTGGATGTTATTCTGTACTGCCTATACACTGAGCAGATTGGATGATCGAATCTTTGCTTCCTTCATCCAATGCTATTGAGGCTGATTGCTATATTGCCAGTAGAAGACTTGAAGAGATCACCTCTTTTTAAAGTTATACTTCTGTATTAGAAAAAGTATAAAATAGCCGTGCTCTGAATTGTGTCTGTGGATCTATGCATCGCCCATATATAATTTATTGAAGTCTATCAGGATTTATGAAAAAGAATGGGATACAGTTCTAACTGAGAAAGTTTCTATTCTGATTAGTTCAGCAGTATACTTGTTTATAGTTGTGGAGTTAGCATAATTGTCATTGAGTCCATTTTATTTCAATTATTAGTTGAAGGGCAAGCTATTGTCTGAACTGATTTGTTGGTCTCAGGCCTGCTAAGGTCTTATCTGTTTTTGTTATTGGAGGGTGTCTTACCAAACATTAGTGAATGGACAATGCTAAGAGCATGCAAGATATGATCCAAAGTCAACTTATCAGTCTCATCAAGAAGCATTTGGTTGTTTCTGCAGAAATTGTTGCAGGAGACATTGAAGAAATTTTGTTGGTCTTGTACATTTTATTGCACCTGATAGATAAGCAATCGGTGTCTCTGCTAAACTGAGGCCAAAACTTGTATAGTATATCACATTTGATAGATAAACAATCTATGCCTCATTTAAATTGAGGCCAAAGTCACACTTCCTTGTTTAAATTATAAAGAAGCATGCTGCTTTAATTAATCCTTAAATACCAAGATTTTAATTCATTTGCTAAGCTGGTGCATGATGCCTCGGAATATCTTAACGCTGTTGTCATACACCCACACTTGTAAGTAGAATGCAGGACCTCCTCTTCTTGAAATATTGGCATCATAAGGCATTTGTTTGATATCTAAGAAGAAGCTTGCATCCTTGAGTTCAGAATTAGGTGGATGCACATCAAGATCAACATGGTTAACCTGTGGTTGTTATGGAGGGGTGATATTTGGCAATGGTTCAAAACAAACCAGGGCTTGTTATGGCCACAACATTCCCCTGTACTAAACTATTGTCTCGGGGATGTCTCCAAGCTGCCCCTTGACTCTGCTGGGGGCTTTGCCCCCAGACCCCTGCAAGGGGCGCTGCCCCTTTATCCCGCAAAGCCCCCAAACCCCTGCAAACGGCATTGCCCCTTGACCCCAAATCTCCACCCACTATTGTTAATGTTCATTGCAATCATTGCCATGTTTTTAATGTTTATTAGTTTAAACTTTACTTAGTATGTCAAAGTTTCATTTGCAATTCTTATACTTATTTCTGATTTGCCTCCAAACCTCTACCCGCCATTGTTAATGTTCAAATTTCAATGCCAATCATTGCCATGTTTTTTAATGTTTATTAGTTTAAACTTTACTTGGTATGCCAAAGTTTCATTTACAATTCTTATACTTATTCCTTACACATCTTTTCATAAATAATTTTTCAAGTACTATATGTATTTGCACCACCCCACTCCGCCACCTCCCTGTCCCTATGCCGCTGTCCCCCCACCGTCCCCAAAACCTGTCCCCCCATCCCCCCTCTTCCAGCCAAATCCCTTCACAACTTGAAGCTCTAGAAATTATGAGGGCAGTGCATTCAGTTTCTGCATTGCTGATATGAATTTTGAAGCAATATTTCTAGTTAGACTGATGACATGTCCATTGATGAATCAATTTCTTCTTTTAAGCAAGTTCCTCTTGTAAAACCATGGATTCAATAATTGAATATAAATGAGAGGACAAAAAATAGTATATTTTTTCCTTTGGTGTCATTTGGCACTTCTAGAAATGAAAACTTTGCATTTGTAGGAGTCGGGTGACCTTCATCCTTGAAATTTGTTAACTATTTCATTCTAATGTTTCTTTTCTCTTATTGTGCAGTTCTACACATTTTTGGAGACTGTCTTGGTCACACTAGCATTGCTACCCCGTTTCATAGATTTCTTTAGCGAAGAGGAAATTCCTGGCTCAGCTGGAACACTTGCCACCACATTCTTTGGATTCGGTAAGCTAGATTCTGGACAGGCTGACTTATGCTACTGCTACTGTTGTTAATTAAGCAAACTAATATTCCAGTATATTCATATTGTATGCATGAAGCTTGCATTTGCCTACCAGTAGTTTTCTTTTCATATAAACTTCATTTATCACATGGTTCAAAATTATGAGCATTTCTAACATTGTGTGTAATACTGCAATTTGTCTTCAGTGCTAAATTTAGCATTTTCACTGAGTGTTCTCGGTTTTCTCATTATGCATATTTCCTTGGTGTCTCACAACACTACTACAATTGAGGTAACCTGATTTTATGTTATTTTTCTTGCACATGCACACTATTATGCCGCTGCTTTACTCTTCTCCTAATTGAAATGTTGATCTTTTTTATATCCAGGCTTATGAAAAACAGGTCTCACCCAAATGGATATATGACCTAGGTCGAAGAAAGAATTTTGAACAGGTAGATTTTTGCAATTTGTTTTGACATATGGTCACTCAGGATGTATCTTGTACAGCTCTTAATATTTTCCTTTTCATGAACAGGTGTTTGGTACTCAGAAATTTTATTGGTTAGTCCCTGCATATGCTGAAGAGGATTTGAGAAAGATGTCTGTTCTTCAGGGGCTTCAATATCCACCAGAGCCGGACATGGACGCACAGGAGTTATGAACTGTGCTAATACTGACTTCCTTTTGACATTGACCTAGGAAAAAGATCTGTGTCCAACTCTTTACACAATACACGGAGAGTATGCTGCTTACACAATGTGAAATGTATAAGCTGCATTCTGGGCATATGAAAGATGGATGGGAGTGGAACCAGTCCAGGAGTAGACTTTACCACCCCTTTGCCTCTGTTCTGCAGTTATAATGCCTTTTATACTGGAGGTTAAGCTAGAATGGTCGCAACTCATGCAAGGCAGCCTTCTCAGCAAGTATGTAATAGCTTAAGGTTGGGGAAGAAGCATTTCCTCTTGAAAATGTCCCAACTTTCTGCTTGAATAGGATGTAATGTGAATGAGCACCTGCTTGCGAAATGTGATGTGGAACTTGACTTTGGTTTTGTGGTGTAAGCAGCTGTGGTGCCTTCTGGTTTTGTTACAGAAGTTGCTGCAGATAAATTCTTGATGATGTTCAGAGTAATGGATTATGTGGATAATTCATTTTTTTTTTCTCATTTTTCTATTCTTGAGTTCTCTAAACTTCTCTCAAATAGTTAATCATATGATAAATAATCCTAGTTTAACAGCATAAAAATCTTGCCTTTGCCTCCTATTTAAGATTTCTGTAATGTTTGATGATGCATATTGATTGGCTACTAAAAAGAGTTTTATATTTTCATAATCACAATGCAAGAAGTATTTCAACCTTTTGGCTTCTCTTTGGTCATAATGCTTAGAATTAATACATCCTTCCAGTATTCGATTTGATAGTCAGAATAATTGGATTTTTTTGTCTTATTATGCATGTGCTGTTTACTTTCCTTTTTCGTCTTATATTTGGCAACTATTTTTTTTGCTGAACTTTGAAAGTTTGTGGTCATTTCTAGTAAGTAATTAACTCGTTGTGCTTTTGTTATAAAATCATTAAATCTGTGAATTAATTAATTCGGTTAAAACTACACCTTGTTTTGATGCAAGAAACACTCTTATTTTTGTTCAATATTTTCCAAGAGCAATATATGATTAGCAGTTCACAGTCACACTACTGAACATTTTCAGCATATAAACCTGCACCCAGAGGACCAGGACCATTTATTGTAGATTATGTTGGTTAACACTTGCCAGTTTTGGGGGCTAAAGTTTGATTTCAGTTGGACATGGAAGCGGGAATATCACCAAGAATGACTTCCCTTTTGCGACCTTTATAGATAACATATCATCCCCTTCAAAATAGTTAGCATAAGTACGGTTAATATTTTCAGTTCCTATTATCTAGCCTATGGAGCTACTATCAAGGCTCTTTTTCAGTTTGCTTTGTCAGTGCTTCTGTGCTGTACTGCACAAGTTCGCTCTTTATAACTTTTATGTGTCAAGCTTCGATTTCTGTACTCCCACATCAATGGTGGCCTATTTTCAAAATTGTAGTCTTGAACATGTTTGTTTATTTTGGTATTTTTGGTGTCCCTGGTATACTTGCTTTCTCCATGAGTCTCAACGAAGACTTCTGCATACTCTATTATTTATTAATGTACGTTTTGGTGAAAGCACTATCAAAATTATTAATATACAGTTTTATTTTGTTTTAGCATAACCCTTATTAATTTTTATTTTACCTGTAAAAAACCACTTCAACTATTTGTTATTTTATAATTAGTCTTGATTGGAAATACCTTTCTTTAAGTGTTAAATATACAAATATATATGGTGAAGATGGTGAGGTGGTTGATGACAACAATTTGCTTATTGTTGTGAGGTTGATATGAAGACAACAATGTGGTTATTGTTGCGAGGTTGATGTTAGAACAACAGGGTGGTTATTGTTGCAAGGTTGACTTAAGTGTAAAGTTTTTGTAAGTTCTTGCACTTAGACGAAGGAAATTGAGAGGTGGGCCAACTCATTCATTGAATTTGTGGAAAAGTAGGATAACAAAACAAGGAGAGTCGAGGTTGATTGATAAGAGTAGAGTGTATCCTCATGCGAGGGTAAAAGTGAAGTGTATCCTTATACGAGGGTAAAAGGATTAAGGAGACTTGAGGTTAAGGAGTATCCCTATAAGGGTTAAAATAAAGGATGTTTTTTGAGTACATAAATTAAAATGTGAAAAGTAGGGAGGAAAGTTGAAGTTAAGGAATATAAGGAGGAAAGTTGAAGTTACAAAATATATATTTATCAAAAGGTAAAGGTAAAAGGGGTTCTAAGTTGAGGTTAAGGTAAAGATTGTTTTCGAGTAGTTTACACACAATCTTTAAGGTTTTGACATTATAGTTAGGGGAGAGGACTTAGTTGTTGAGCATGTTTCACTAGTTGTGATAGTATTTGTTGATTTAATGTTTAATATTTTTAATAATATAGTATTAGTAGTTGTGACTTTAAAGTTGTTATGTTGATCATGAGTATTCATAATTGAATGAAATGTATTCCTTAGATTTTAAAAGTAACAAATCATGTGGTGTCACATCAATGCACCAATAAAACATGATTTAGTGAACAACTATTGCATTAACTTTTCTTGGGGCCTTTTGAACACCTCAACAAAAAACATGTTGATGTGGCATCATATTTGGTGATGTGGACCTTAAACCTATTATAAACTAAAAGAGGGGTAAAAATTAATTCAATCCAAAAAAGAATAATACAGAGCAAGGACATTACACATCCCTATAAATCTCCACTAATTGGTTCAACTTTTTTGACAAGTCGGAGGGTAATTGACCCCTATCCACAATATTCCAATCTTGCAAATGATCAGAAGCCCATTTAGCCAAACAATCTGCAACCCCATTCCATTCTTGAGGAATATGACATAAAGAAACAAAATCCAAGGAAGCACACAAATTAAGAATCTGTTTTATAATAACAACCAAATGCCAACACACAGATTAAGAATCTGTTTTATAATAACAACCAAATGCCAACTGACATCCTCTAATTGCTGCCTCTTTAGCAAAGTCACTACTACTTGAGAATTAGATTCACAAATGATCCATCTCCACCCAAGAGCACAACTATGCTCCACAACACATAAAATGGCAAGAGCCTCCATCACATTGTAAGTATACCAACCCTTATAAACAGAAAAGATAAACTCAATAGTCCCAGAACTAGTTTGCCCAACACCACCAATATTAGAATGGCTAGGATTTCCACGAGAAGAACCATCTGTGTTGATTTTCAAGACACCTTGATGAGGACACCAACACCCCTCCCTATTTATCTTCCGAAGGATGACGACATCTGTTTCTCATGATTTGATCAACACTCTAAGTAGTGCCCCTTTGAAGAGGAAGATTGAGACAAGTGCAACAGGGAACCTCTCCAGGATCCACACCCTCAGTCAAGTCACACTTAGCCGCAATAGTTTCTCCCAAAGAATGAAAAATCTTCCACCACAAATGTTGGACAACCAACTTCACATCTTGAAAAGTCTTGCGATTCCTCTCCAACCAAATAATAAAAGTCGGTCCTAGAGCCCAAGAAACTTGCAGAAAAGAGGTCTTAATAGGGGCCTTCCCCCACGGGCAAAGAACTCTCCCAAAGAAAAGACATGCCAGCAAACCTGGTTCCACACAATCCACCAAAGGTGCTAAAGCTTCCTAGAAAAGAAATATTGGAAGAAGAGATGAGAGACACTCTCTCTTCACTTTTACAGCACAAAACACACATCGAGGGACCCTGAAACCCTCTCTTGCACAAGTTATCACAAAACACCGGTTTTGGATCACTAAACACATAAAAAATTGCACTTGGGCCAAGAAAATTTATTCCACACTTGCTTCCGCCAAGGAACCTCAATGTTCCCAAACACCTGCCTAACCAACTCACCATAACTTGCTAAAACAAAGTACTTACTAGATAAATCACTGTTACTCCAAGCCAAGACATCTTGTCTTGCCATGGAATTGCATTCACGTGATGCAAGAATCTGAGCCAACTCTTGCCTATCCCCCTCTGACCCTTTTTGGTAGCCAATCCAAGGAGTGCTTCCATCTAAGGCTAGCAACCGTTCCAATATTCCAAACAGACTTATAATGTTCAACCGTATTCCAACCTGCAACAATAAAATGATCATAGAGAGATTGGAGGTGAGGGTAAGCAAAAAGAATAGAGGATGACCATCCCAAGAATCCCACCAAAAAAGAGCTTGAGAACTCGTATGACATATCCAAAAAAGCCCCTTTATTAACCAACTGAGCCCCCGATTTGAGGGTATTCTAAATCATAGATCTCCTTCCTTCTAAAAGGAAACGAGGAACATCAAAAGTGTTAACATCCTTAAGATACTTATGGGTAAGAATAAGACCCAAAGCTGATGTTGACTAGAACACCAATGCCAATATAACTTGGCTACCAGAGCTTGCCCATTCAAAACAACATAACACAATCCAAGGCCTCCCTCTTTTTGCAGCTTGCACATTGTATCTCACTCAACAAGATTCCACTTCACCGACTGTAAGTTACCACTCCAAAGAAATTGTTGTGAGAGAGCATCAAATTCCCTCAAGAAGTACAAAGGATCCACCTGAACAAAACACTTGTAAATAGGGAGAGCCTGGATAACAGACTTTAGAAGAGTCACTCTTGCAGCAGTAGAAAGCCAACGATGAGTCCAATGATTGAATTTATTGCAAAACTTATCAAACAAAATTTTCCAAGAAGACCTGGGCTGCCTACCAACAAGAGGTATTCCCAGATAGACAAAGGGAAGAGACCCAATCTAAAACCTCAAAATATTAGCAATCCGTTGTTGAATTGCTTGAGTATTAAAAAAGAAGATAGAAGACTTGTGCACATTGACTTGCTGACCTGAAGTAGCAAGGTAAACATCCAAAATCTGCCTAAAAGAAATAGCCTCCTTAAGGCGAGCCCTCCCCATAAGAAAGGTGTCGTCCACAAATTGAAGATCTTGTAAAAAATTGGGAATGATTTGAAATTGTCATATAAGGTTTTGAGAGATGCGGAATTAGAATGCTCAACTAGTAAATCCTCAAAAAATTCATACAAATAATTTTTATGATGAATTTTTTATAAGCTTTTGAATAACAAACTTTTAATTAATATAATAATAATTATATAAATATAAAATAAAAATATTAAACAAATCATAATAACATCATGAAAGCTTATTTTGTATCATGTATATGTTCCAAGTTAAGGTTGCATTAGGGGTGGATTGTAATATTTATATTAGTTATATTAATTGTTTGTTATTCTTAATAGCTATATCATAGATAATGAATGAATATGTGTATATGTTTTAATAATTAATACTTTTAAATATTTTATATCCATAATAAAGTTGTATTAAAGTTAGATATTTCAAATATTTGTACTTTGATAAATATTACATTCATAATGAAGCATGTAAAAAGCTTAAACATCTTATATTAATATAGAAGTATGAAGTTATATATGTATGCATTAAAATATTAAAATAGTTATACTAATATCTATTACAAAATTATTTTAATCTATGAAATGGTAGGAGAAATTTTATTAAGAGATGTTTCTAGAGATGGAGTGTATGAGTGTGTATATAAAGTGATTAAATAATTTTTTTAATGGACATTTCATAAATAAATAATGAAGTATTGAATCATAAATATATTGATGGAAAAAGTTATTTAAATATTTCATGAAGAGTTGAAGTTGAATGGTTTACAAAGAGTTTATTGAGAATTTAGTCTTGTTGAATGCAAGGCATGTGATGTCTTAAAAGGATGAGGCAAGGATCATGTCTCAAATGATTTTAGGAGAATATATATCACTTAGTCCTCGACTCTATTGAAATAGGTGACTTATTTGTGTACCCATGATTTGTGTTCTTGATACCAACATGGAATAATCTAGGATGTTTATCCTTTCATCATTTTTTTATTCAAATATCTTAAACATTGTTATTTTTTTTAAAGGAATAGTTGATTGAACACACTGTTTTTGATTAGAGGTAAAATATGAGTTTTGAAGGGGCCCAAAACCCTTTACAGCAGAAAGTAGCTGAAATATAAGAAAGCATCATAAAGAAAAAAACAACCCAACAACAGCAACTCATTGGCAAAAAAAACAACCAAAAAGGAGGTCCCCACCAGTAGAACTACATGCTTTTCAGTATATTTGCCGCTTCCACGTTGCTAGCCACAACCTTCTGAGCTTCATCAAGAACATCATAAAATTCCTTCCTAGATGCCCCAACCTGAGCTTTAGTTTTGTTCCTAGTCTTGGCTCCAAGTCCATCCGTATTAACCTCAGAAATCAAAACAATACCTTTCTCCCCACCCTTCCCAACAACACCTTCCACCTTCATCAACTTACCAGCAACATCGACCTCTTCAACATGAGTACTATCTTTATGCTTCTTAGTGCTAACCAGAGGTGAAGTCACATTAGTCGAATCAAATTTACCAACAGATTTATGCACCTCCCCACTTTTCATCACAGTATCCCAAATTTTCACCATTTGCTCCTCAAGGATGAGGATTCTACCCTCAAGATTCTGTTTCATTTTGAGAGTTTCCTCCGCAATAGTGTCTGCCATTTTGATTGAACACACTATTAATACCACCTAATTTTTCACTTCCTTGGACCAAACTTAAATATTAGAGACCTAAAGGTCAAAATATAGAACAATTTATGAATATAAACTAAGAAAAGAATAAATTACTTTGTTAAGTAGGTAACTAAAACAATGCAATTGTGTGATGTACATTGCCTATGAATGATAGCTTATAAATGCATATTGGAGTAGTGAGAGCTAACCTAGGTATAGTTGAAGTATGTATTGTTATTTGGTTATCTTTGAGGTCGTAAGAGTATATTTTAAACTACTTTTGTCTTATAGTAGATTAAATTACATTCATTACAATGTGTATTAATTAAAGTAATAAAACATGTGAAGTGCAATTAATTTAATTGTAAACACAATAGAAGTAGTGAATGTATAAATGAAAAGAGATCTTATGCTCAAATAGGAAGGTACAAAACATGAAAAGGAACATTAAACCTAGTATAAAGTTGAGAAATTGATGTCTAGTTGAAATCAGAATTTGAAACATGAATTAAAAAGGATGATAACATAGATGATAGTGCACTTCTTGGATGAGAATGTGATTGCAATATAGTTTGTAAGGTGCACAAGTGTTTAATGAGTACACAAAACTCTAAGTCATACAAAGTTTGTGAATTTGGAAAATAACTATAAATATACATAGTACCAAGCTATATAAATGTACAACAAAGTAATAGATAGTTTATGAACCAATTTGAACAATTTAGAGGAATTGGAATTGTATTTATATTTTTTTAAATAAATGAAATACAATAAATAGAGGTAAACCATTGAGTTGAAGTGTTGAATCTAAAGAAAAAACTCCCAAGAATACATATAGCTGAAACACGAGGAAAGGGTGTGACTAATTGGGTGCTTGTCAAAATGGTCAAGCCCTAAATTTGGTCTTTTGACTTCCACAACATATCAAATAAAAAGATATTGCATTCATATGTACTCTTAATTCTATAAGCATCTAGAACTAATAATAGTGAAGTAAATAATAATTAAACCTAAATGACAACACATAAAAAATAGGTTGCTACATTTCTATACATAAAATCAAACACAAACAAACAAACCTTTCATTTGGTTTGAATGAATGCCACTATAGATAGAGAAATTAAGGAATTTGGTGTTCTAACATGAATGGTGGATTTGAAATCATTTTTAATTCTTGACCCTTTATTCTTTGAGTCACCCATTTTGAATCCATATTGAATGTTGAATAAAAAGGCCTTCAGCTGTGCCAAGTACATACCTGAAGCACTACCAAGGTACTCAATGTTGACTATTCGTCATTGTTGGAATAACAATAAAATTAACTTCATATTCCAATAGGTTGAAGTACTTAATGTAGTTTTGATCCAAGCTATATTAGCCCATAATGCATACTTCAATGCTATATGTCAACTCCTAGGATTATTAACCACCATTTTATTAAACACCTCAATTAAATTTTATTAGTGGATCCAACTACACTATTCTCTTATAAGTAGTAAGTAAAGTAATATCTTAAAATGCTTTTATTTCATGGACCCACTCAATGAAATTAATAGAGATAAATGTAGATCCACTTTCACATACCAAGATAAGTGGAATTCAAAACCTAGTTAAGATGCTCTTAAGAATTTTACTACTATCTTTGTAGTACTACACTTGAGTTCCTAAGCCTCTATTTCTCTAGTATAATAATTTATGGCCCCCAATAAAAACATATGGCTAAAGGAAGAGTTGGGATTGAGGACCCCAACGACATCAAGTCTTCACTAGGACAATGGTTGAGCTTCGATCACCACTTGTAAGGAATACTTGGATTATGCTCCCTATGCATGCATATTTGAAAAATATGCCAATTTTTGATATGAAGGTGTGCATCATTAAAACCCAAGGGGAAATAATACACTACTTAAATGATTTGGTGTGTGGTTAAATTACTTGAGGTATGATTGGTTTCAAATCTATCATGGTGTAGAGAAGGCAGATTTGTGGCTCATGAGTGCTCTTCATTCAGAGAGCCTCATAGAGAAAACTTCCCTAAACTACCTCAAGGAACAATGACGAGAGTTCTAGAATCAGAAAGAGCAGGTCATGAAGATTTATTGGAAAAATTGACAAGCTCTCAGCCAAAGGACGACAACACAAACTACAGACGACAGTGCAACATGCTGGCATCTTAGAGGCGCGCTGGCGTCTTGTACAGACCAAAAAGAAAGAATGTCACAAAAAATAGCTTAGCGACCACTAGCAATCTAATTACTGAGAACTTCAAAAGTACTGGAAAATAACAAAATGACGTGATAAAGTTGAAATAAAGTGAAATAGAAATGATAAAGAGAATAAAGGATAGAAAGGGAATTCTCACAACCACGCAAGTGATGAAGCCTCCAGCACGTGAATGTCTTCAATACCTACATGAGTAAGATCTAGAGAAAGTGTTGGGGGCTGTATAGGGGTTTGCCTTAGTCAAACCCTCGTTTGGTGTTCCCACCTCCACAGATAGCTAGAAGATAGAGAGATAGAAATGAACCGAAATGGAAAAAGCATGTGTTGAAAGCAAAGCTTGCTTCAGAAGTAGAACCCACACCACCAAGTATGAGTGATAAAAACAATCCTCGCTCGAGGAGGAGAACCCATATCACAAAATGCGAGTGATAAAAACAATCCCTACTCGAGGAGGAAAACCCGTATCACGAGGTAAGAATGCAATTGATAGGGGATATGGAATCCTAGGATGCTCATAAGCATGAGATAAGGGAGCTAGGGCTGCTAGAGCCAAGGGAGGCAAAAATAGTTGCAAAAGCCAATAGTGTGTTGCCAAGAGGTGCAATGAGAGCTTGAGAGTGCTTGAAGTTGTTGTAGCAAGATGTGTGGAGCTATGCAAGCTAGAGAACAAGAGAGTGGAAGGCTAGAGCCAAAGCTAATGAGAAGTTAGAAGCTGGAATAAAGCTAGCAGCACAAATGAATTGAAAAGATCACTTTTAAAGGGAGAAAAGAAGCAAAGAGAAGCTTCTCGGGCGGTTACAAGGCATCCTGAGCCATTACCACCGACAAAGTAGATGAAAAGTGGCAAACATGCATGGAAACAATAATTTGAACGTTGAAACATCGTAGGATGCTAGTGCGACGCACATACGTCTACGCAACGTGCTAATGTCTAGAGACACCACACTACAAAACAACACAAACAGGAAAAAAACAAGGTTTAGTGCACAATTGGTGCACGGAGGGTAGTTGCTGGAAAGGGGTCCCAAGCATCTTGAGAGGGAAAAAAAGGCTTATGCAGGGACTAAAATGAGCCTACACAAATGCTAGGGGAGTGGACACTAAAGCAAATGCAAGAATGTATGTGAAATTGCAAGGGATGAAATTTTATGACATTACACATGGATTCCATGATCAACCTTTATGGCTTCTTGCTTATTCAAGCACTAATAAAATATACCCATAGTTTTTATCATATAGTACCCCAAACTCGATCATAACATTGACACCCTTCAAATTGAGTGTAGAGATTTCCCTTAATACCTAATTAACTGGTGTAACTAGTCATACACGTAACTTAGTGGACCTGAAGATCCTTCATATCTAAGCAGTTCATCATGAAAAATGGGCTTTATTTAATTGTCAACCAGGGAATCGTAAACTTAAGATGGTGCTAGCATTGTATATGCAATCAGTTATCCTATCTTAATCAATTGAGTATAGGTATTGAAAGAATAATTCAAAATAACTTTTGTCGAAAGAAAACATAATAAGTAATCTAACTATTGCTAGTTGCTACAGGAACCTATTGAAGGGTACATAATCTATTGAGAGGTGGGGCATGAATCAATAGATCAAATATATTTAATATTTCTTAACTTATGCCACAATTATTAGAGTATATGATTCCTCACAGTGAAACCCACATAAACAAAAAAAACATAGAAGCTTAAAGCACACAAGAGGACACTAGTTATACGTGGAAAACCCAAGATGGGAAAAACCACAATGAGAATAGCTGCTTGGATCTACTACCCAAATCTAGCCTCATAATGTAGAAATATACAAGTTAATTTTACACACTGAAGTAGGCACCAACCTACTAGAGACAACAATCCCCTATTGTGTTTATAGGCACCAATCTACTTGAGACACCAATACCCAAATGAAATAATACAATAGGTAGAACGCTAGTCCTACTAGAATACAATGATAAAGCTTGCAGATCTTTAATACAACACACATGTGCCAAAGTCACTATTGACACTCTTACTGAAAATGATCTTTTGATATTGACACACTCTCTTTTCTTCACACTGGTTTAATTATACTTCACATACACATACTCAAGTCACATCACATGCATATGAACATTTGAAATATATACATGACATTACATTAACACTCTTCTATGTCAGCTAGAGATCAACAAATAGCCAGGATGACATAAGATGAACCTAAATTCAAATTACATGAAACATGTAGTAGGTCGGTCCAAAAATAGATTATCTTGCCACCAAAAGAACATACTACTATGCGCTACCATAAAGACCTTAACCAGGTCCTATTCTAACACCACACACATGATTTGAATTCCACATGCTACTAGCTGTTACCACACAGGCCTTGAACTCAAACATGTTGAAAGACAAGAACAAAGAGCCTTCTGTCACTTCAAACTTCTTGCACACTAAACATATCCTCCAAAAAATTAGGAATATGTTAGAACTAGTGTAGACATACTCTCCTTCCAAATCGTAAAGAAAAACAATATTTCTAAAAGAAATGTTGACCACATTTGTATTTCCAGAGAAATCTCTTTGCCCAAAAGATATCCTTGTGCAAACTTCTGGACCATCACAATCATAGTGACTGAATACTCTGCATGGTATTATAAACATACAATACACACCAACTCCTAGAAATCAGTCGTGTCTCTATAAAATTAATAGTGATATGATTGATGAGATAATTTCTTCATGATAGTAAAATTACCAACACATATAGGTATGCAACCACATTGAACTTCTGACATACAACATGCATATATGACAAGGGAATAGAATGATAATTCTAGTACTCCAATCTTTTTCATCTTTGATATCAACCTTCTTACTACATCACTGACAACCTATGTTCAACACCTATTACTTCCATGGACTGTAATTGATTAATCTATGGTGCTGCAGCATACATCTATCCTAACTAAATCATTGAGTCAAATACATAATTAAATAGTGAATTAGAAATCTTGAAATAACAATGAATTGCAATGTAAACTAAGAATCAAAATTAAGAACTTCAATGCATAATCTAACTACTACTATGTGGATTTGATAGTACCTCAAGTGGCCTTTGCTTGAGTTTTGTATTCCACAATATCTTTAATTAACTCAATAGATTAGATATCCAGAGTAATCTTCTTTATTGTACTATATCAGACATCAAAACATAATGTAGAAACTACTATTCAATCTAACTTTTGCAAAGATCTAGCACATATATTCTAACTAACTTGGTCTCTGAACATGACACATTCCTAAATAGGGTCTATTAGAGTTCGTTTATTATCAAACTGTAAACAAACTTATCCACAACATCAACTCTTCCCAAAAGATAGGAAGAGGACTTGAGTTCATTAAAGCTATAAAAACAACTAACTATTGGAATCAAGAGTATAGAAATAAAACAAGGATTCTACATCTTTTAAGAAAGATGCTAGATCATAGCAATGTGTTGGACAAACCATCCTCGTAATAACCATCATTCCTATTCAAAGCATATTTCTTCTTCTTCCAAGTTTATTCAGTGAATGAAATGCCACATGGATAATTGTGTCCATGACTCCCAATCGTCATCTTCATCATGTTTGGAAAACATGTTGATGTCGTGGCCAATTGAATCCTTCGCTATGCTAAACTGTCACTCCTTTGCTACGAGTTAGAAATCTTTGTGCTACAAGTTGATAGGTTTTTGAGCTACAAGGGTTAGTCTTTATTTCTAATGGAACATTCATAGTTAATTACTATATTTAATCAATAAATTCTACTAAACTTATAGACATCTTAAATCCATGCATACATTCATTAATACCACATACATAGTCTTTAAATGCTTGAAATACTTAAAGGTATATAAAAAGGTCTTGGTAATGTCTTAAAAAGCTTAGTAGAAATAACATAGAAATCATGAAATTGTAGTAGAAACTAGTCAATTATATGGCTCATCATTTCCCCCCAATTTAATCTCTTTCTTGTCCTCAAGCAAGTTCAAGGCTGAAGGTTATATTGCAATGCAGTTTCCCTATACTCCACTGCTTTGGTTACCCCTGTCCCTTGCTTCAAGTAAAATCCTTGTTGGTCTAATGTCTTCACCCACCTATTTTCCTTTGTTGCATCTATCTCTTGTTTCCTTCTTGTCCAATGTGGGATAGGAAACATAAGGAGAGGAGGATGAAAGGTGAGGAGCTTAATTGTTACTACTGCAAGTTTCTGAAATCTCTTGTAGTCCCTCTCCTTGTGCTCCAGTATTTTCACTACCACTCCCTCCTTTTCTATAAGATCTATCCACTAATCTACCATTGCTTCTAGATCTTCCAACTCTTCCCTCAACTAAAGAGGGGGTGATTTTTCTCTTTCCCGATATTCCTGTTGCAACTGTCCCCTCAGATGTTTATTCTAGATATAGGAAGCTAATGCCATGAGTTGAACATCTCCCAAAAAATAAGTGGGTTCCATTTAGTTTCATAGAGAAGAATCAAGTTGTGTAAATATAATTCATGCAAGTGATCCTTCATTTCTAGTGTGGATTGCTGGAATAGTTTTAAAAGTAGTGTTGGTGAATTTAATGTGAAAGGGAGGTCACTTATTATTTGGCTAAATTATAAAC
>VDFB02123348.1:0-25978 GCA_007258455.2 Sequoia sempervirens | reverse complement strand
AAATTTCAAACTTCCTCATCCATCCATCCCTTAGTACCTTTCCCCTCGACATCCCAATCCTTGGCATGTCGTATGAGTTCCTCTTTCCCCTCGACAGTTTGAAACTCTATCGATTGCTCTATATAACTTATTGGGGTCAAAATATTGGTTGTTCCTTATTCCTTCACTTCCTCCCATCCACCCTTGATGGCCTAAAACTTCATAGAAGACTTTTTAAATTTTCTCAAGTATTTAATAGCTTATGAGTTTCAAGCTTTCTCTTACCTTCCTACCAGCCCTTTCTTCCTCGATTCCCCAAAATTTTCTCTTTATATTTTAGGATTTCTAACTTTTTCATCCCTTCATCCCTATCATACTTGTCATCCGAATCTTGCATTCCCCAAAATTAAACTACTCTAACATTTCCCTTAGTCCTCTTAAAATTTCCTCTAAGTCCTTCAAAATTTCAAAGTTATTCATGCCTTCATCCTTTCCCTACTAATCTTGATACCTCGAGGGTCCACATTTCCTTTGTTTTTGATATAGGAAAAAATAGATTTTGAAGGGACCCAGAACCCTTTAACAAAAAAGAGCAAGGCTGCAGAAAAGACAGCAAGCAACCAGCGAAAAAGACCAGCTCCAAAACAAGACCAATTAAGATTTACATTTAACATTTTTCTTGTGGGAGTAGAGAGTCATGTCGAAAGATGACTGAGAGGATTTATCTTTTTTTCCCCTAACTATGATCCAACCATCTTCCACCTGCACCGCCTTACCGTGCCACGCCAGCTCGCAACCATTATGAAGATGAAAGCCAACAACCAAAGTATTAGGGGTTATATTTTCATTCCTTTGCACAGATAAGGAATTTTTTGAAGAGCCACCAGAAAAGGAAGCCGAAGCACATTCCCCTGAAATGGTAGCCATTGACTTAATAGGGGTTTCCTTAGCAACCCTACCATTTGAGACGACTAGAGGGGGCATCCCAATACCCAGAGATTCAGAAGTAGCCACCTCACGAACATTAGGGGTTTCAACAAGATGTTTAGTTTCAGAAACCCCACCAGAAGAGACATCCAAAGGGGAAACTTCATGAGCTTGTGTTTCCGAGGCAACCACCTCAGAAAAGCTCCTATGTTGATCAACATTCTTCTCAATCGTATAATGTTGTTGAGAGACACCTTTCCACCAAGAAGTTGAAGCATTTTTCTCGAAACCACATTGTGCAACAGAGTGACCTGTTTTAAAACATCTTCTATAGTGGAAGGGAATCCCTTCATAGTCCAAGGACTGAATCCAAGAACCCTTTGAAGTTTTGATTAAAATTTCAGCAGGCAACCCTTTTGAAACATCCATTTCAACCAAAATTTGGGCAAAGGTGGAATGAAGTATGTCAAAAGTAGCAACACCAACCAACAAGAAATCACCTAGGGCATCACCCACTTGTTCCAAAAGGGGGTCAAACCATAAGTGGATGGGAAGGTAAGGCAACTGTACCCAAATCGGGACCTTGCTAAAAGTTTCAGAAGCAGGGTTGAAATCAGCGTGCCAAGGCTTAATCATCAACATAAATTTATTCTCCCAGCTAAAAAAATTGTCACAAAGAATAATGTTTCTGTCCTGAGCATTGTCAAAATTAGCCACAAAAAACCCCTTAGCCATGGGGAAAATAATTTTTTTACCAGAGATTAGAGGCTGCCATTCCTTGGAAATCCAAGAATGCAGCTGAGGGAGGTTGGGCCAGAAGCCCTTGAAATGAAAAATCATTCCAATCTCGGAGAGTTCAGAGACGTTCTCCGCTATTTCCTCTTCTGTCTCTGCCTTCAGATCCACAAAAACTGCATTGGAGACAGGGACGAACCCACCAGTCATAGCCCTCCCATTCCGGATCTGCACAGTGGATCTGTCCATAGCCATATGGTCGCCGCCCCTGCAACGACCACTGCCAGACCCCGAACCAGAGTTAAACGCTGAAAAAGCTCCATCACCAACAGTCTGGGAGCCATTCTTGCCACACACACCTGCGCCAGAAGCACCCTGCGCCAGAACATGGGACACCTTCTGCGTAGGGTTTCCAAGAGAAGCTCGGGACTCCGCCATCACTACGATAATTTCCTTGTTGATGTCAAAAGAACATGGATAATATTTTTGGAAACGTTGTCATTGATGTCAAGAAGGAACTTGTTGTCCAAGATATTATCATTAATGTCAAAGACATATTGATAAGATTATTGACAAGCATATTGTCAAATGTACTCTATTGAAGACAAGGAAGAATAAGAGTTTGATTTAGTTTATGATGACTAACTATGAAATATACTCTATTTTGGACGACTTCCTTTAAGACACGTATAAATAAGAAATTAACCAAGAAAATAAATTATTTAAGAGTAAGCAAATGTAACTAAATAGCGGCACGAATGCAACAAATTCCTTATATGGCTGACTCATTCTTCATATGGCCAACCCAAGAAATAATTATAGGATTTTATTATTGGTCGACTTGCATTGATCATTGACACTTAAAAAGGAAAAAAAAAATATATAAAACAACTGAATTCATACCAAGGTTGACTCCCTTGCAAATTGACATATTTACAATGAAAAAATTCATATTTAATAAGGTAGAGATTAACAAGTTTATAGAGCGGAGATTATAATTACAAGGAGCAACAATTAAGAGTTTTTGAAAGGGAAATAAATGATAAACTAAAAGTAGTGATTAACGATATTAAAAGGCATCGATCACAATTAAAGGGCAATGATAATAATAAAAAGGCAATGATCATATTAAAGGAAATGATAAAGGTTAAAGAAGACAATAATTAGGATGAAGGTTTATTAACAAAGGGTGTCTCCCTTGAGGAGTTTCCTCTCTACATGAATGGGATGCCTCTCTTCATGAGAACATGTAATGGATAAATTGAAGATAAATAAAAGTATTTAAAAAGAAATCAACATAAAGGAACATGAATATTTAAAAGGTTGTGTCTTTTCATATGGATATCTCTTTTCAAAGAGATGCATCTTCTCATTTGAATATGTAGATATAAAAGGAGAAATATTTGATGAAGTAAACAATGAGATAGAAGTGAATAAGAGAAGTTACAAGTACATCTAGAGAAGAGAATGTGAAGATTAAATCAAATCTATATTAAATTATATGAAGAGAGTGTTAATATTATGAAAGGAGAAATTTATGATGCACAATTTGGGGGAAAAATTGTAATTAACATTGGATTAGACCTTATGACATAATTATAAAGGAAATTATTGCATTATTTGAGATAAATTTATAAAGGGAATTTGTTGCATCATCATCAAAACGACTTATGAAGGAAAACAATTACATCATCTTCAAACCAAGTTGTGAAGGAGAGAATTTTTGTGATAACTGTTAGATCATCCACAAGTAGAGGTGTGAAAGAAATTACATCTATAATTAGATATTTGTGAAGACAATGTCATCCTTTGAGGAATTTGGAGGTTGGTGCCTATCAAAATAAGATATTTGTGTCTCCTGCTAAGTTGGTGCTCAGTTGTGGGGATTGGTGTTTCCAATGGGTTGGTGCCTACAAAAGAATACTTGTAAAAGAAGTAGGTTGGTGCCTATAAAGAAGATCAATATATAAGCAATTTTTTTATTGTGGTTTTCTCTTGCAAGAGTTTTCACGTAAATTGTGTGTTCTTCCTATGTTTTAATTTCTAGACATTGCATGTGTGTTATTGTTGTGGTTGAATAAGTTTTGAAAAGTAAAATATTTTCTTATACTGATTCACACCCCATTCTCAGTATAAGCATGTTCTCATCAATTTGTATCGAAGTGGGTTCCTTTGAATAGTTTAACTACTAGAATATCTTAAGAGAACATATGGAAAAAAGAAAAGGAAATAAGGGAAAAGGAAATATCAAGAATAAAGTTGATCATCTAGCACCAATAAAACCAAATACAAGTGATGAAAGAGAAGCAAGAAAAAGTGATGAGGTGACAAATGGAACACACATGAAAATAGAAAAAAGGAATGATTTCATGACAAATGAAGACAAATTTGTGAGTGAAAGAGAAGAGGAAATGGAGTTAGAAGAAAATAAATCATCTAAAAGGGAGGCAACATTCAAATAATCAAAGAAGATAAAGAATAAAAAGCATGAATCAAGTAATAGCTCCAATGATGAATGGGATGCAAAGGAAGACCATTTTGATAGAAAGCTCAAGAAAGGATCCAACATGTACGAAGGTAAGTATAATTTTTTTAATTGTGGTAAAATAGGTCATTTTTCTTTTGAATGTTTACAAGTCAAAATTAAAGATGAAAGAAAAATAGAGAAAGATTTAGAAGAAGAATATTATGAAGATGATGAAGTGGATATTGAGGAGGAACTCTATTATTCCTATAGTGAGATTGAGAAGCTTAAGAAAATAAATTTGAAATTAAAATTACAACATCAAGAGGACAATGAATCTAATATAAAGTTAGTACAAAGCCTTGAAGAATTTGAGAAGATAATCATGAAACTAAAAATTTAGATCGAAGAAAGAATCTATATTAAAGAGGAAGTGAGAATTTAATTAGAGAAAAAAGAAGAAAATTATGAAAGGTTAGAGTATAAAATTTTCTCCTTGAGAAAGAAATTGGATAAAGAAAGTGCTTAATTGAATAGAGACTTGAAGAATGAGAAGATTTCAAAAATGTTAGATGATATCATCAATGGCTAGAGGTCATCACACATTAAGATAGACCTTGGTTATGAATCATATCAAAAGATTACAAAAGATCCCAAGTAGCCACCAAGAATGGAAATGAGGAAAAACCAAAAAGCTACGCAAATGTTCTCAAGAGTCCTATCAATAATGAAAGCAACAAGAAGAAAGAAAATGACATTCCTAAAAACCCAAAATTTCTCATAGATAATACAAGGATAAAAATACATTCAAAAGATCTTTCCCTCTGAGACAACCTTATATGAATAGGTTTTAGCATTCCTTTTATGGTTATTTCTATTCTTGTAATCACTTTGGTCATAAGGCAAGAGATTGTAGAACACAAGCAAGAAATTTTGGTTGGAACAAGAATATGAGTCCTTATGGGTTTTCAAGTAGGAGCTATAATTCCTTTGCTCCCTTGTTGGATTACAATGTTGTGTGCTATAAGTGCAACAACTATGGTCACATAGCATGCTTCTAAAGAAATGATTTTGTGGAACCCCTATGCAGAACAAGAAACTGGAAGCCATGTATAATAAAAAAGAAAAGAAAGAAAAGTATGGAGAAGAAAACAAGAGCAAGATAATGAGAAGAAGGAAGAATCTATACTTATGCAAATTTCACTTCATACACAAGAGGTATTACTAAGTTCATAATAGATAAGTAAAATTTTAGGGGGAGCTAATCATTGCATTATCTTTCAACTCCATATTTTTGATGATATGCAATTAGAATGCAACTTAGAGAATGATCTACCGATAAGTTTTATAAACGAGGGGAGTTATAAGAAAAGGGAGAATGATGTTGTTGATGTAACAAAATGGACTTCATTTAGTAGCTATGGATAGAGAAGGAAGAGTTGAAGATGTTTAGAGAATAATGAGATAGCTAAACAAACTCCTAATTTTTTAAATTTAGTTTTGGAAAGCTATAGAGAAAATATGTCACCCAAGAAATATATAAAAAAAGGATAGAATAGTAGAGAAAGGGAGAGAACAAGAGAATATTTGATAGGGGATAAGTATATTCTTATTGCAATAGATATACATATTGAACATAGAGAATGTGAATAGATCTTTCCCATGATTTATTCGTGGATGGAAGTATAATGAACATCCTTTTTCTATTGATGTCAAAGGGGGGGAGTTAGAGAAAGGGGGAGAATTATGTTTCCATCAATGAAAAAGGGAGATATTGTTATAATATTATCATTGATTTATTCTAAAAGAGAGGAAACATTCAAAGAATCAAAGAAGATGAAGAATAAAAAGCATGATTCAAGTAATAGCTCCAACAATGAATGGGATGCAAAGGAAGCCCATTTTGATAGAAAGCTCAAGAAAGGATCCGACA
The DNA here is from genome assembly GCA_007258455.2 of Sequoia sempervirens. Lineage (NCBI taxonomy): Eukaryota > Viridiplantae > Streptophyta > Pinopsida > Cupressales > Cupressaceae > Sequoia > Sequoia sempervirens. The sequence goes on along the minus strand of VDFB02123348.1, from coordinate 19,940 downwards.
TGTACAAAGGTAAGTATAAATGTTTTAATTGTGGTAAAAAAATTCATTTTGCTTCTAAGTGTGCAGGTCAAAAGTAAAGATGAAAAAAGAGAGAAGGATTCAGAAGAAGAATATGACGAAGATGGTGAAGAAGTGGATCTTGAGGAGGAACTCTATTATGTCTATAGTGAGATTGAGAAACTTAAAAAAATAAATTTGAAAATATTACGACATCAAGAGGACCATGAATCTAATATAGAGTTAGTACAAATCCTTGAAAATTTTGAGAAGATAATCATCAAACTAAAAATTTAGGTTGAAGAAGGAAACAATATTAAAGAGGAAGTGAGTATTCAATTAGAGAAAAAGAAAGAAAAATATGAAAGGTTAGAGTCTGAAATTGTCTCCTTGAGAAATAAATTTGAGAAAGCAAGTGCTCAATTGAACAAAGACTTGAGGAATGAGAAGAGTTTGAAAATGTTAGATGATATTATCAATGGCCAGAAGTCATCACACATTAGGACAAGTATTGGTTATGAAGAAAATAAAAAAATTACAAAATATCCCAAGGAGCCACCGAAGAAGGGAATGAGGAAAAACCAAAAATCTATGCAAATGCTCTCAAGAGTCCTATCAAGAATGAAAACAACAAGAAGAAAGAAAATGGGATTCCTCAAAAAACCATAATTCCTCACAAAGACTACAAGGATAAAAATAAATTTAGAAGATATTCCCTCCAAGATAACCTCATATGACCGAGTTTCAATATTCCTTTTGTGGTTATTGATATTGTTGTAATCACTTTGTCATAAGGCAAGAGATTGTAGAACACAAGAAAGAAATGTTGGTTGGAACAAGAATAGGAGTCCTTATTGGTTCACAAGTAGGAGCTATAATTCCTTTGCTCCCTTTTTAGATTACAATGTTGTGTGCTATAAGTGTAACAACTATGGTCACATAGCATGCTTCTATAGAAATGGTTTTGCGGAACCCCCTATGTGGAACAAGAAAGTGGAAGCCATGGATAATCAAAAAGAAGAAAATATAAAAGTATGAAGAAGAAAACAAGAGCAAGATAATGAGAAGAAGGGAGAATCTATCTTATGCAAATTGAACTTCATGAACAAGAGGTATTACTAAGTTCATAATAAATTAGTACGAATTCAGGGGGAGCTAATCATTGCATTGTCTTTTAGCTCCATATTTTTGATGATATGCACTTAGAAGGTGCCTTAGAGAATGACCTACTAGTGAGTTTCAGAAAGAGGTGGAGTTATAAGAAAAGGGAGAATGATGTCATTGATGTGAAAAGGATGACCACCTTCATTTAGTAGCCATGGATAAAGAATGAGATTTGAAGATGTGTGGAGAATAATGAGATAAATAAAAAAAATCTTGATTTGATAAATTTAGTTTTTGGCAACTATAGAGAAAATATGTCATCCAAGAAATATAAAAACAAAGGATAGAGTAGTAGATAAAGGGGAAGCATAAGACAATATTTGATAGGGGGAGAATTATATTCTTATTGCAATAGATATGAGTATTAAACACAAAGAATATGAATGGATGTTTCCCATGATTTATTTGTGGATGGAAGTATAATGTTTTCCATTGATGTCAAAGGGGGAGAGTTAGAGAAAGGGGGAGAATTATGTTTCCATCAATGACAAAGGGGGGGATTGCTAGAATATTATCATTGTTGTCAAAATCCTATGGATAAGATTGTTGGAAATTTTGTCATTGATGTCAAGAAGGAATTCGTTGTCCAAGATATTTTCATTGATGTCAAAGACATATGGATAAGATTGTTGGCAAGCATATTGTCAAATATACTCTACTAAAGACAAGGAAGAATTTAGAGTTTGATTTAGTTTATGATGACTAACTATGAAATGTAATCTATGCTGGTTGACTTCCTTTAAGGCATATATACATAGGAAACCACCCAAGAAAATAAATTATTTAAGATTAAGCAAATGTAACTAAAAAACAACATGAAAGAAAAAAAAAAATATGGCCAACTCATTATTCATATGGCTGACCCAAGGAATAATGGGTGGAACAAGTTCTTCCATTCTTGTTTATGGTCTTTCTTGGCTATATGGTCTATCTGTAGGAGAGATTGAACTTCAAGAAATAGCCAATGGTCTTATCAATACACAAATGTATAACTCTCCAGGAATTTGGATTGTACTTCTATCTATAATGGTAGGAATTGCATTCAAGCTTTCTCTAGTTCCTTTTCATCAATGGACCCCCGATGTATATGAAGGAGTGCGATTCGTTTTACAAATTATTACATTTCTAAATCTCTTTTTTAGAAATGTTTCTATTTATAAAAACTCTATAGACGTGGAAGAAAAGACTGTTATTCCCACTTGGACTAAGACATCACTTTTACCAAAAATTGAATTGAATTAAGGTAAAGCAAAGTAAGAAACAAACTAAATTGTTTGATTGAATAAAGAAATAACTTTTACAAGTTAGTTATTACGGGTAGTTTTTACAAAGGATCAGATTAATGACGTGTATAATCTTTTTATTCTTAATGTAGATGCTACATAGTAAGTTTTCATTCTTCAAAAACTACGAGTGTAAAAAAAAAGGCACCCGTCGACAAAAAGATTACCCTAAGATGAACATCTCATGACTATTCAGAACGAATTAAATCAGATGGTTCTCTTTTTTCTTTTTAACTCTTTCATAACAAAATAAGAAAAAAAGATGATTTACCATAATAACCACTGAGTAAGGATTCCTCAGAAAGTTAAGGATGAATGATTCTTTCTATCAATTGAATTGATTCAATCTTATACATACACGAGGAAGGTAATAAAAAAGAGAGAATCAAACGATTATGCTAATCTTTTTTATCACTTAGGAGCCGTGCGAGAAGAAAGTCTCATGCACGGTTCTGAATGAGAGAAAAGAGGGAGAATTCCTCTTTTCGACTCTAACTCCCCCACTCCAGTCGTTGCTTTTATTTCTGTTATTTCAAAAGTAGCTGCTTCAGCTTTAGCCACTAGAATTTTTGATTTTATTTTTTATTTCTCATTGAACGAATGGCATCTTCTTTTGGAAATATTAGCTATTCTTAGCATGATATTAGGGAATTTAATTGCTATTACTCAAACAAGCATAAAACGTATGCTTGCATATTCATCGATAGGTCAAATTGGATATATCCTTATTGGAATAATTGATAGAGACTCAAATAATGGATATGCGAGTATGATAACTTATATGCTGCTCTATATTTTTATGAATTTAGGAACTTTTGCTTGTATTGTATTATTCAGTCTACGTACAGGAACAGACAACATTCGGGATTATGCAGGATTATATATGAAAGACCCTTTTTCAGCTTTGTCTTTATCTTTATGTCTGCTATCTCTAGGAGGTATTCCTCCACTAGCAGGTTTTTTTGGAAAACTTTATCTATTTTGGTGTGGATGGCAAGCAGGCTCCTATTTATTGGTTTCGATAGGACTCTTTATGAGTGTTATTTCAATATATTATTATCTGAAAATAATTAAGTTATTAATGACTGAACGAAACAAAGAAATAACTCCCCACGTGCAAAATTATAGATTATCTTCTTCAATCTCAAAAAATTATATCGAATTTAGTATGATTGTATGTGTAATAGCATCTAGTTTACTGGGGATAGTAATGAATCCAATTGTTGCAATTGCCCAGGATACATTATTTTAGAGTATTTATATAAACCTTTTTCTTACTAACTGAAAAAACTAGGATTTGCCCTTATATTCTTAAAATGGCAGGGAATAGGCTGAAATTATCAGATGAACTTCTAATTACAAAATCAACTTGATCGTTAAATTAGAAGTTCATTTTGTACCATGTAATATACATTTTCATTCTCAGAAAATGTCGTTTAAACATGCGTAAATAAAAAAAATATTTGTCATTCTGTTCTATTTAAGTTATAATATAACAAAACATGAGCACAGATAATCTAATCTCGATACTTAATTGAATCGAGAGAACCTCACTATTTGCGATTCTTTCATCTAAAAGATAGTGTGAGCAGAGCATAATAACTGTTTATTGTGCATCCAGCAGGAATTGAACCCGCGACTTCCCAATTATGAGTTGGGTGCTTTTACCATTCAGCCATGGATGCTATGATAAAGCAGAACTAAAAAAAGTGAATTTTATTATAATAAGTATGGATTCAGATTAACCAATTTAATTCTAATTTATGTTTCTAATTTTCAATAAGAAATAGACTTGGGATTGTTAGCAATTTCTATACCATAAAATGGTAGATAAAATGATAATTAATGGACAATACAGATAGATAAGATTAAATGAATTAAAAATGAATTAAAGAAGTCTCGTTCTTTTCTAGTATACCCGTCGTTCTAAATGTTCTAAATAGGGTAGAAAAATCCTATTTTATTTTTGGTCTATTTGGTTTGGTATAACAGATACCTATCTATCCATTTTTTACTCTATTATATAGAATCGTTTATATGTTATATTATTCCTCTTTCACACTAAAAAAGATTTTGGTATCTATATTGAAGTAGGTATTATATTATTAATGTCTAAATATTGCATTGTTTACTCATTATATTCTTTTTTAAACATTTTATTTATTATTTATTAAACAAAAAACAATGAAGAAACCCAAAAAACCGTGGTCTATGGACCCTATCGAAAAGAACCGAGAAAGAGTTTGGTTCTTTAGCGTTCAGTCGAAATTTAAAGATAACATGATGGAAATATTCGTTCCATGGAACGAATCTAATTTGGTGAGATTGCTAAGTCAAATATTTTCTGGTCGAGAAAGTGTTGTTAAGCTTTTTGACTTTCGGATTCTTAGTACATTACTTATACGGGATATACGTATATTTGTTTTCAAAGGTCAAGCAAGAAAAGCTGTAATGATAATAGCATTGCCGTTACTTTTCTATTTTTTAAGTACTCGAGCTTTAATTGAAAGAGACAAATCATCATATAATTTGATGAAGATATTTCCATCTGTACAACATTTTGGAGCTAGAAAGGAAAATTTGTTGCTCGTTCCGCATCTATTTATGTCTTTGCCAAAAGACAAAAGGAGATATCAACGTCGTTTTCTCGATCCAAAAAAACATGTTTGGATTTTATCCAGGTCTAACACAAATCTGAATCATAAAAATGATCGAATCTTAGAGAACCAAGGAACAATAAGTTGGGAAAGTCCTTCGGAGAAGGAATTGAATAACATTGAATGGGAGATTGATTCATCTTTTAATTCGATTCAAAATGACGAATATTGGGAACAACTTGAAAACCTTGATGAATGGAGGAAATTGGTACTTATTAAAAACTCAGTTATTGATATTGAGACACTAGAAAGCAAAATTGAGCAACTAGAAAAGAATTTAGTTCAAACAGAAGAATTGGATTTCTCTTCAAAATTAGAACAATACATAATTGCAGAGAGGAAAAAAAGAGTTAAAGAAATCGAAGGCTATAAAGAAGAAATCCAAGCTATAAAAAGAGCAATGGATAAATTGGAAAAGCAAAATCCAATGCAACAAGAAGAAATTGAACAAAAAGAATCAGATCGAACAAAAGAATCTTATTCCTTCTCAGAGTCGAAATTTTTGAAAGGATTCTTTGATGATTTGTCAATAGATGAATCATGTATAAGTATTAATTATACTAAGAAACCTGGTGAAAAATTCAAATTGTTGAAAAGGCGACAAGATGCTTTTCAATATTTCAGGGGATTAGAAAAAAATAGAATAGCTGATCTATGGAAGGTGAAAACATTTCTTAAGAATCCTTCTGTAAACTATGATATTTTATCAGATCCCGGATCTGACATTAGAAAAGATATAAATCAATTTAATTCTATTCGATTTATGAATCAGAATTTTTCAAGATCTTCTTCATCCTGTGATCAAAATAAAGAACAATTAAAATTAAATAAAGAACAATTAAGATTAAACGATGATTTCCGATTGAAAAACTTTCTTCTTAAAATAACGGATCAATTTACTCTATCAATAACTAAGCCTGGACAGGGTTACTCTGATGAAATTGTTTATGATGAAATTATCCTGAATGTGGATTTAGAATCCGAAACTGCATTGGATAAGTATGCTTTTCCAAAATTGTTCCAGAAGTATTCTTTGGAATGGAAAAAAGTCTTTAAAAGATTCTATATTCAATTAATTGATACAAAAAATATATATTCTTTTGAATTGGCAAAAATAATCCATCAATACTATTTCCAAAAAATGGCCAATGAATACTTTTTGGAATTCAATTTTGAAAAGTTCTATTGGAAATTCCAAAAAATAGCCAATAAATACTATTGGAATTCAATTTGGAATTCCAAAAAATAGTCAATAAATACTATTTGGAATTCAATTTGGAATTCCACTATTTGGAATTCCAAAAAATAGTCAATAAATACTACTTGGAATTCCAAAAAATAGTCAATAAATACTATTTGGAATTTAATTTGGAATTCCACTATTTGGAATTCCAAAAAATAGTCAACAAATACTATTTGGAATTCCAAAAAATAGTCAACAAATACTATTTGGAATTCAATTTGGAATTCCAAAAAATAGTCAATAAATACTATTTGGAATTCAATAAATACTATTTGGAATTCGATTTAGAATTCCAAATTCTATTAGATAGAATCTATTTAATAATATTAGAGAGAATCTATTTAATCAAAACATTGAGTCGCAATTTAAAAGATCCAATTCGAACAAATTGGATAAAATTGAATAATGTAACGCAAGATGCAATTACCCAGCATTCATCAAGTTGGAGAATATGTCAGAAAAAAAGGTTGAATCGCTCTATTCTTCGAACTTTTGACAAGAAAAAGAATAATACTTTTGTATTGTCCATTCAGATCGAATACTTTCAACAAAGATTAGAATATCTTTTGTCCATTTCCAAACAAAACAATTTCAAAAATAGAGTGTTCAATCCAATTGAGTTATGGACTACTCAACATTGGGGTTGGTTTGGAAATCCAAATAAAATTTTTGAGAATAAAATTTATAAGGTTATCTCGGACAAGATTCAGTTTTATAAGATTATCTGGGACAAGATTATCAATCCGCAAAGAGAAAAATCAATTCCTAATCTTGAATCCCCGAGAATCAATCTACAAAAAACAATAGTACGATCAAGTTTGAATAAGAAGAAGCCGATAATTGAATTGATTATTGACGTATTCAATAATGGAAAAAGTTACATGGAATTATCTAGTCTTTCGGCAATATTCAATAATCGAGACAATTGGTTAAATCCCTTAAAACTATCTAATGAAAATTCATTGAGAGCTTCTTTTTGCAAAGCAAATACACTTGAATTTTTAGATTATTTACACTGTCCTCGTTTCAATTATAAAAAAATATTAGCTTCTTACATAGAAAGGATTCATATCAAAAATAAGAATATAACATATGGACAATTATTAAATTTAGTTCCCATTCATAACAATCCGCTTTCTTTGTATATTGCTGAAATAAGAGCTGTGTACTCAAAGAAAGAAACTATCTCACTCATAAAGTCACAAGTCAATATATTATTGGATAAATATTTACGTGACCAAGCGTTAATCCATGATTCTCATCAATCGTCTAATTTACTTCATAAATTGAATTTATTGATTGATAGTAATATAGAAATTTCGATTAGAGATCTTTATAAATATCCTTTAATAAGCCCACAAATTGTCAATTTTGACAAAAAGTCTTGCCATCCTTTTTTAAAGACCTCTGACCAGTATTCTAAAAATAGTTTTAGTTCAAAAATAGATCTTATTCAAACTCAATCTTATCCGGATGATCTACTATCCGAAATATCTTTGCGAATGAATAAATTGGGAGAAAAAAAAGAAAGTTTCAAAAACATAATGGAAGACAAAGCCATAGGTAACCTTTTGAATAAAGAAGAACTCAAGTTTTTATTTTCAGAACTCAAGTTTTTAGTTTCTTTTAAGACCCTTCAAATAATTTTTTTTTTGAGAAATGGGGTTAATATTTCATTATTGACCAACCTATATTGATCATTGGTACTTAAAAAGGATAACATTTTATATATAAGACAATCAAATTCATACCAAGGTCAACTTCATACCAAGGTCGACCCCCTTACAAATTGACATATTTACAATAGAAAATTTCATATTTAAGAAGGAAAAAATTAACAATTTAAAGAGCAATTGTTATAATTCCAAGGAGCAACAATCAAGAGTCAATGGTTGAGAAAGCCAACTGGTCTCCTCTCGATTTTACTATAGCCAAAAAGTGGAATTCAAAATTAGTTGGGTCATATGTCCTCAAACCTGTTGTTTGTGGGAGAGAGAATGCTAGTTGGTCTTTGCCGCCTTTGGGTTGGGTGAAACCCAATTTTGATGGTGCGGCTAAAGGCAATCCTGGGAAAGCTGGCAGTGGGCGTGTTTTAAGGGACAATTCGGGGGCTTTTATTGCGGCTTTTGCTGTGGACATCGGCACTCAAACTAATCATGTTGCGAAAGCTATTGGGGCTTTTCATGCGGTTAGCTTAGCCCTCAAGATGAACACAAAATGTCTTTGGTTGGAGGGTGATTCAATGAATATAATAAATTGCATTCTTGGGCTTACCCCTCCCTCGTGGACCATCAAAAAGTGGATCGAAGATACAAAAATCTTACTAAATAAATTTGATAAAGTGAAAGTGTCCCACGCCTATAGAGAAGCCAATAAGGTGGCGGATTACTTCACCAATGAAGGGGTTAAGAAGGGCGGGGAAAACACGTGGAGGAAGAATGACTACCTCCATCCTAATGTGAAAGCGCTAATTTATTATGATTCAGTGCATGGAAGAGAAGTCTGTCTTCGACATGATGAAACGGATAAAGATTAGGTACGTCGATTTCATTAGATTTGATGGGACCGACGTCATTTTCTTTTTCAAGAAGAGTCTCTGGCATGCTTTCTGGGTGTTTGATAAAATATGCCTAAACGGGACCCAAAGCAACTGTAGAGTGTTGTTTAACAGAGCTTTGAATATGGGGGGAGAAAGAAAATGAGTGGAGCCGAGCAGTTTTCAGGAGCACAGAAAGAACGCCAAAGCCTGAGAAAGAATTGAAAAGGGAGGCTTAGTCCCGTATATGGAAAAGCTCCATGGTACTGATGAGGGGATGCTGGACTATTTTGTAAAAAATTGGAAAAATGGTGAGATAGTGTTGTTTGGCAGGAATGTTAAGCTGAATGAGGAGTTAATAGGTGAGATAACTGGTCTTTTGACAGAGGGTGTGAAATTTTATCGAGACCGTCGATTCTCTGATGAAGCGGTCATTAAATTTCCTAAAAAAGACAAGGAGAAGGCTAAGATGGTTAAGGTTGCCAATAGCTACTTTGATGTGGAGTCCATGAAATCTATCTAGAGGAAAGTTTTAAGAGTTATAATGAAATATATCACGGTTGACGGGCGCTTCACCAGAGTATATGGTTACCACTTTGCCATTCTGAACCACTTCTGTCACAAGGTTCGTATCTCTCTGCCTTTTTACTTATTCTCTTCTTTGAAGAATTTCCTTGATGAAGTTGAAAGAAACCCTAGGAGGACTGCTATTATTCACCCTGGTCTTGTCAGGCTCATATTTGAGCATTATCAAAATTTACCTGCTTTGCCTAAAACTGTTGAAATTGGAGATTTGGATGATGAGGAGACAAAAAGTAGTAGGGAGAACGACCCCCGGGCCCCCCCTGCTTGTGCTCCTGTTGGTCCTAAAACCATCGCTCCCCAGTCCCTGTCTTGTCGGAAAGCCCTTAAGGATTCTGCTCCGCCATCATGTCCTAAGTTGCAGCCTCTGCATGAGTGCCCTAGCCCGGGTTTTGCCTCACCGCCATGTCTTAATCCCCAGCCATCTCCTGGATGCCCTACTCCGGGTTTGGTCTCTGATTTTAAAGGTACCTCTGTTACGAAACTTGTTTCGTATTCTGGGAATTCCATGGAAATTCTTTCTGATAAACCCATGGTTAGTAAGGAATCGGCCCCTAGTGCCCCTGCGTCTGGAAGATTTGGGAATGGCCCTTATGACTCCCCTATTCAGGATGAAATTAACTCGGCCCTGAATAAGCTCAAGCCTGAGGATATTGTGAGTGTGGCGGAAAAAAGTACGAATGGCCTTTTCACTGTTCTCAAGTGGACCCAGAAGGAAGTCTGTGATTTGAAAGGCCGTAATATTGATCTTAGCAACAGAGTCATGGATTTGGAGCAGAAGATTAGCTGGAGTCGTAGAGAGAATAAAGGACCAGAAAATCCCTTACCAAGGAAAAGACAACAATAACAGGAGGAAAGATTGACTAGTATCGAGTACAGTATGTCCAAGATAGGCCAAAATATTAGGGCCACTGTGGCGAACAATCACAAAATTGCCAGGCATAACACCATTATCATCAATGCAATGGTGGAAAAGCTCAAAAAAAACCAAAAGGGTTCGCTGGTCGTGGATTTGGATGCAGAAAAAGAAGGCTACAGATCTGCTAGTGAAGGGATTTCAACTCGTACCCGGGCTAACACTAAGAGGAAGACCCCGACTTCATCACATACGGCTCAAATCCTCAAGCAGGGGTTACAGGATATGAAGGATGTTGAAAAGGAGGCTGAGGAATTATTGAACACCATGGAGTAGTGCGGCGGTGTTTGTTTCTGGTTTTTTGGGTGGTCCTTTTTTGGGCCCTGTTGTCTCTTTGTGTTGTCGTTTCCTTTTTGGGACAGCCGTTTGTTTGTTTGGACTTATTTTGTTATCTTTTGTTGTTTAAACTCTGCGGTTTCAGGTCCCTGTAAAACCTATTTTTTCCTTTTCAAAAACAATCAAGAGTTTTTGAAAGGGTGATAACTGATAAACTAAAATCATTGATAAATTTTGGTATTAAAAGGCATCAATCACAATTAAAGGGTAGTGATAATAATAAAAAGGAATTGATCATATTAAAGGAAACAATGATTGTTAAAGAATGATGAAGCGAAGTGGAATAGGCGAGGAGTGAGAGTTTTGAAATCTGTAGAAGATGGCGAGGAAAATTTTGAGAATGGAAATGGTGATTAGATGTCTGCGTGTGGGGTCTTCTTCCCTCTAGATCCATCTGACCTGTTGTTGTGTTTGGCTCTTGTGGTTTATGGCCCTTTTATGGTGTTTCTCATTTTGTGGATGGTTGCTTGTGGGTGGCTTCTGCGGATTTTCCCAGTCAGGGTTGTTGTTGTTGTCGTGACCCCTGTAGTAGCTTCTCCTACCCTTTTTTGGATGAGTCTTGGCTACTTATGGTAGATGGAGGTTTCTCTTGCTTGGAGTGGGGTTTCTTTCTTGGCTAGCATGGGTTCCCTTTTGAGGTTTGGAGCAGGTTTGGATTTGTGCTCTGTTGTTCTATTTTGGAGGGTTTCAAATAGTTGTTTGCAGTCCCTTGGGTTTGCTTATTTTATTGAGGCTTACTATGCTCTGCTTTTCTTTTCTCTTGACTCTCTTGTTCTGGGGGTCTGGTGCGGTGCTATTGTGTTTTTCTTGGTTTTTATTGGTGGACTTCTATGGTGTGTGGCTGTGGGGGTTCCTTTTCCCATGAAGTGTATTGGTTGGAGGATTGGCCTATTCTTGGTCCTATTCGATGTAATGGGATGGCTTGGGGGTTTTCTTTGCTAGCCTATTTTCTAATTGGTTCCTTTTGGGTTTCCCTTAGCCCTTTTCTATTGTCCTTTTGGTGGTGCTACGGTGGTGTTTCTTGCCTTGGGTGTTTTGTGGGTGCTCTTGGTTTCCCTTTTGTGGACTGGTGGTGCTTCCCTTGGGTTGGATCTATGGAGTTTTGGCCTATCTTTGGCTTTGACCATTGTGTTGGGGCAGCTTGGGGGCTTTATGGTTTCGTTGTCTCTCAGTATCCTTCTTGTTGGGGCTCTCTTTTCCCTCTTGGGCCCGATTTTCTTATGTTCTCCTTAGGCTTTGATCTCTGCTCATTGTGGTACTTTGTCTTGTTCTTTGGTGTGTAGATTGTGGTTTATCTATAGTTGGCTGGGCTATGTTTATGGTGTTGCCTTTGGGCCCAATTTTGTGCAATGTTTGAAGAGTTCCCTACTTCCTCCTACCCATACCTGATGCGAGGGCTGCCTTGGGACATTGTGTATTCCCTTCCTTCTGATTTCATTTTCTGCTAGGATCTATAGCTTGAGTCTCCTATTGAGGGGGATACTTTTCCTTTTGAGGTGGATCCTTCTTCTATTGAGGTGGAGTTGGTAGCTGTAGTGTTGCTTGATAGATCTTCTCTTTTATGCTAGATCTTATTGAGGTGTTGCTTGTTTGAGAAGGAGAGTGGTGTTTTTGGAGGTGTTGGGTCTCATTTCATCCTCTCTTTTGGAGGTGAGCCCCATCCTCTTGAGGTGGAGGTTGAGTTGGAATCCCTAGTGGGAAGGTGCTGTTGGGAGGCTACTGTTAGCAGATTGGTGGGGTGTTGTTGCAAAAAAGTTGATTGGATGTTTTCTTCCTCAAATTCTCATATTAAGGTTGAGAATTTGGATGGGTTGTTTGTTTTGATTGGGAACTTTGGTTTCCTTCATTTTAATGGTTTAGATGTGAGTTGGAGCTGCATGGAGGAGGGTGGTGACTGGTCATTTGCTCTTTTGGGTTGAAGGTCCTTGAAAAACCTGGTTAAGGGTTTAAGGTCCTAGGTAAAACCTGATTGTATTTGGTTAAGGGCTTTAGGCCCCTGCAATTATTTTGTGCAACATGTGTTGTCCTGCTTTATTCATAGTCCTGCTATTGTTTGGTTGCTAATGGTATGCGGTTTATCTTTGATGCAACATGTTTTCCTTGGATAGGGTTGTGGGTCCCTTCAAAACTGTTATGTAATGGGTTTTGGGTCCCAACAAAACCTATTTTCCCCATAATAAAAAACAATGAAGGTTAAAGAAGACAATAATTAGTATGAAGGTTTATTAACAAAGGGTGTCTCCCTTGAGGAGTTTCCTCTCTACATTAATGGGTTGCCTCTCTTCATGAGAACATGTAATGGTATAAATTGAAGATAAATAAACATATTTAAAAAGTAATCAACATAAAAGAATAATTAACAAAGGGACATGAATAATTAAAAGTTTTTGTCTTTTCATATGGATGTCTCTTTTCAAAGAGATGCATCATCTCATTTGAATATGTAGATATAAAAATAGAAATATTTTTGAAGTAAACAATGATATAGAAGTGAATAAGAGTAGTTACAAGCACATCTAGAGGAGAGAATATGAAGAGTAAATCATATCTATATTAAAATATATGAAGAGAGTGTTCGTAATGTGAAGGGAGAAATATCTGATGCATAATTTAGGGGAAGATTTGTAAGTGACATTAGAGTAGACCTTATCAAATAATTATAAAGGAAAGTATTACATTATTTGAAAGAAAATTAGTGAAGGGAAGTTGTTGCATCATCATTAAGAAGATTTGTGAAGGAAAAAATTATATCATCTATAAACCAAGTCATGAAGGAGAGCATTTTTGTGATAACCATTAGATCATCCACAAGTAAAGATGTGAAAGAAAGTATATCTATAATTAGATCTTTGTGAAGATAATACCATCCTTGGAACAATTTGGAGGTTGGTTCCTATCAAAATATGATATTGGTGTCTCTTGCTAAGTCTGTTCTTAGTTGTGTGGATTGGTGCCTACAAAAGAAGACTTGTAAAAGTAGGTTGGGTGCTACAAAGAAGATCAATATATAAGCAATATTTTTTCATAGTTTTCTCCCACAAGGGTTTCCACATAAATCATGTGTTCTTCCTATGTTTTTAATTGCTAGATCTTGAATGCATGTTATTATTTTGGTTGAATAAGTTTTAAAAATTAGAATATTGTGTTATACCGATTCAACCCCCTATCAATATAGGCATGTGCTCATCACATTCTTTCAAAATATCAGAAATATCTCTTTCCCCATCCCATGGTAGGTTGATTGATGGAGGCCTGATGCCTGATGGATAAGTGATTTTTTTAGATATAAAAGGTGGATGTGCCAACATCCTTGGTTTGATAAGCATGCAAATAAAAGGGAGCTTAATGGCCCGATAGTCTAAAGAAACATGGGCATTAAAGGATTATGTTGGGACATTAGAGGATTTTATGCTCCTCTCCCATGGGCATGAAGGTAAGAATTGGTTTTATAGACCGATGAATCAACAAGTGTAATGAATGTATTGGTAATGGATCATTAATTGTCAAAAGTTTGAGAATATTAATTATTGAATCATTCAAATGTATGATTAAGTACAAGGAGAATTTTTTAAATGATGTAGATTCTTGGTGGAGCCTGAGAACTTCAAACAAGTAAAATTAACATTTGGCATGTTTCTCCTCCATCTACTCCATCAACTTGCATTAATGGAAGTAGCTCTCCTGACTACCCTCATTGATTTCTAATACATGTTCATACTTTTAAATCTGAGAAACCCATTTTGGGCTAGATTACTCCCTAATTGTAGATTTTAATGATGCTATAGTGCAATGATTAGGGTTTGATGCCTTGTAGGTGTTAAGTCACAATTGAGGATTATTATCAAAGGAATGTTAGTTTAGATATGGTCTCTAAATACCAAAAAATTATAAGGAAGCCATTGATGCTAGTCTAGTTCTTTTGGGTCAAGTACAATCTTGTGGAATCAAGGGATATTAATATTGTAAATGGTATTTGTAACAAAATGTCTCCATGATGGTATGCATACATCTAGGAGGATTTCTTAGTCATAGCTAGGGATTTTCCCTTTCCATATTTTTTGGCACAAATTTAATGTTGAGTTAGATGAAGAAAATAATAATATGATAATATCATGAGTTTTATAGTGATCTTTCTCTTGTTATGCGTGCATTTATGTAACTCTATTATGGATGAATAAGAATTTTCTATTATAAGTTCAATGATTCTTGTTTATGTAAATGCATAGCTCATTATTCCTTTGGTTTCAATTTATTCTTGTCTTGGTGAATTTCAACTCCATTTCCCATAGAATAGGTACCAATTTAGAACCATGCACCAATATCACACCATCAATCAAATGAAACATAAATGAATAGAATAGGAGTAAGAGTAGTTTTGTACAATCATAACCTTATATCATAAACAAGGATTTAAAATCAAAGAGATTATAATTAATTCATTTCATGTGGGTTATGATTACATAATGTCATCAACTATATAAGGGTTTTAGGGTATCCATTTGTTTTTAGTTTAGTGATAGTATTTGGGGCCGAGTTTGTAGGTTGGATTTGGATATCATTAATTTGTAATTATCCATTTTGTTTGAGTTTAATACCTATTAAGGTATACCCAAGGAACAACCTCTTAAGTCTAAGATGAGATTGAAGCAAAAGATAGATAACCCACTCTTATAGATTTTTCCTTTTTCCCTCCATGATCCATTGATGAGCTGATTTTACTCACATGAAAATAACTTTGGCCTTGTGAGAGATTTTTTTCTAGGAAGTGGAGCAATGATTTTGGGACCCAATAAAGTCTATTGTAGATATTGATGCATTCCTTGGTTGAAATAACCATGCCCCAAATAGGGGAACTTCAAGAAAACACTTGTAACAATCCTCATTGATCTAGGCAACACTCATAATTCGTTAGACCCTTGAGTAGCTAAACCAAGGAGAATGCTACATGTATCCATACTTCAATTTTAGGTTAATGATAGCTAATGAGAGGAAATTAGAATACAAGGGGAAATGTTGGAATGAAAATTCCAATATGCAACTATAAGTTGAAATAATGTATGTTTTTTCTTCCAATATGGGTTTGTGATGTGGTTTTAAGAGCACAATGGTTATACACACATGAACCCATTATGTGATTTTTTTGAGAAATATGGATGTAATTTATGACCAATGATTAGAAATAAACTCTAACAAGGTCAAAATTAGGTCCTTCAAACCTCATTAATTCCTATCATATGGATAAGTTATTTAAAATGAGTCCTATGGAGTTATAGCCAAATTTTTTTCTATACAACTCACATAATCAAGCATCTCAAATCAATCATCATAGTTGCATTTTTTCACCAAACATGATTCAATTTTTTTCATGGATCCACATCGATTAACCCCTCAACATTTCTATGATCATGAAATTCAATTGGTTGTAGGTAGTATGCCTCTTAATATTCAATTATATCGATAATTTTTATGTACAAGACCAGATTAAACAAATAATAGAAGAATTGTTGCAAGCATAGGTCATTTGAACTTTGCCAATGTATACTCTTATATAGAATATTTATTTTAAATAGGATGGTTCCTAGCATTTATATGTATAATTTTTTAGAATTAATCAAAAATCACATTCAAGAACAAGTTCCCAATTATTGTAATTAAACACATGCTAGATGAATTACATGGGTTGTCATGTCCCTTTTTACAGAAAGACAGTTATAGAGTGGAATCCGTAAATCCTACCAAATTTCATCATAGAACACCCTCCCATCTTGCGGTTTAGAACATAACATCTGCAATGACACCTACACATCATATCTAGAGCTCATAGAAAAAGGATCATATACTAGAAATATATCACCATCAAAAGATCGCGAGCCTAGGCTCATTGTACCAGAGCAAAATCACTTCCGAGAATTCCTCTGCATTCCTCCACAGGAGTAAATTTTGGTTTTCAATTTGGAACATAGCATCTAAAATGACACCTACACATCATATCCAAATCTTAGGGGAAATGGATCAGGTACCAAAAAGATATTGCTATTAGAAGATGACTATGTCGAGAAACTGGCACCTACTTCAACAGGCATAATGTATAAGACACCTCTGGATCATGCAACATCAATTACAAAGTTTTTGGAAGAAGGAAAGGGCCATGAGAGTGTGTGGATAGGTCCATAGGGTGGCACACTAATTCCAAAATAATCTACTTCGGCCTTAAGGATGACTTAGTGTAGCATGTGAAATTAAAATTTTGATCTTTGGCGCTATTTTGGTTCAAGGTTGACCTATTCCTTAAGGGAAATTGTTAGCATATAAATATATGGAGTCAATTCTTGTAATAGGTATCAAATTATTATGTCATTTTTCATCATTTTAGAACACTTGTGTTCTAATTCCTTATGTGGATGAAAACCCATAGGAGTTTGTGATTAGTGGACAAAAATCTAGTGATCACTAGGATTGAAGGATGAAACCCCTTTGGTTCTTGAGGGAATTCTCATTCAGGGATTGCATTTGAGCTTCAAGGAATCTGTAAGGAAGATAATAATATTGTTGTTGTTGAATTTTGGTAGAATTATATATTATTTCAGATCAATCTTAGTGAGTTATATTTGATATATCATGTATGTGGATGAAATTATGAAGTTTATCATTATATCAAAGTGATCTTTGTGTTCATATGTTTTTGTTCATTAAACTCAATGCAAATCAGTCTTTATGTTAATTTTTTATGTTAGGGACATTACAATGATATTAGAGCATGATTCTACTAGCCTATAGGGTTTTCCCAATGATTGATGTTGAATGAAAGGGACATTAGGTACTAGAGAAGAGAACTAAAGAAATTGGATCAAGCAAAAAATTCAAAAATGTCAGAAGATGAGGAAATATTTAAGGAAATAATTATAGAAATTTAAGAGATTACAAGAGGGTTAAGAGATATACTTGCAAGCCTAGCAGAGACAAGAAATGTATTGAAATTTTTGGCAAACAAGCTGTCGAGTGGAAATTCAAATCACAATGGTTAGAAGGGTGAGACCTCATCAAGAAATATTGGTAGTACTAATGTAGTGAATAATTCTCCATCAAGAACCCTAAGGAACATATTATTGCTAGAAATTGAACAAGAGAGGAGTAAACTTGTGAAAACTAGTGCATTCACACTATTCGTAGATGGAATGACAAGTACCAATATTTATTGAAAGAAATCAAATCGAATATGTTTTATGTAGATTAAATATAATTTCCAAGGAAGAGTGAGCACTACTGAATTTGACACCATTTTCCGACGGCCGTTCGTCGGTCATTTGACAAATCTTTGTCGGAAGAGCGACGCAATGGAAAAAATATTTTCGTCACTATTTTTTCGTCGAAAGGCCGATGACGAATTAAACGTTGAAATAACGACGAAGAATCGTTGGTCGACGGCATCGTGAAATACCTCAAGATTTCGTCAGAATATCGACGAAAACTTTGTGTATCCACCGACGAATTACACCAGAAGTTCATCGCCAGTTCGACGAAATGGGCAAGCAGTAGCGTCGAAACAATAGCAGACGTTCATCGCCATTGCGACGAAATGGGAAAGGAGTAGCGTCGAAACAACACCAAAATTTCATCAAATGTGTGACGAAATAGGCAAGTAGTAGCGTCGAAACAACACCAAGAGTTCGTCGAATTTGCGACAAAATTAGCAAGGAGTAGCGTCGGAAGAACACCAAAATTTTGTCAAAAGTGCGACGAAATGGGTAGGGAGTAGTGTGGTAGCAACGCCGAAAGATCGTCGAAATTGCAACGAAATGGGCAGGGAGTTACGACGAAAGATTCGTCACAGCTATAGAAACTTCGTTGAGCCTTTGTATTGATTCGTCGATGGTTTTCGTCAGTGGTTGTCGTCGAAATTGCGACGAAGAATCAATTTAAAAATAAAAATTCGTGGAAATGTACCATTGCGGAGACTGACGATTGATCATACATACAGACTGCATATTGGTTTGATGCTTCAAATGATACATTTCTTATATTGAAAAGTGCATTACCTTATTGAGCTTCTCTTTGTTTCGAGAATAGTTTAATATTCTCTACTTAACAAGGCCAACCATGTGACGGTGGAAGCTCATTTGGCCCCCCCCCCCTCACATCACTCTCAATTCCCCATACCCAATCATATAACATTAATCATTGATTCATCCATTAATAACATATAACATTCATTGATTCATCCATTAATAACATATAACATTCATTCATCCATTAATAACATATAACATTCATTCATTAACATATAACATTCATTAATTAACATATTCACATTCATTCATTAACATATAATATTCATTCTTTCAGTTTTTACATATTATCAAAAATATGGTTGTCATGATATGATTACAATCACTTTTTTTTGTTTCTTTTTGAAAACTACATAAAGCTGAAGTGGAGTATCATTTTCTAAATCAATATCTGTCCCCCATTTAGTTGTTCTGCCCTCTGCTTGTGATCTTAATGTACACGTAGTTGTTGCTCATGACGTGGATGCCGCTTCAAGGGGGGATCTGCTGCAATAAGAAAGAAATGTTAAACTGATATGTTTTATTATTATTGTTACAAGTATTTCATTAATTAAAAGAACATTAGAGTGGTTCTCTTTACCTGATGGGTCCACATCATGTTCCTAAACTTTTGTTATAGAGTCATGCTCAACATGTTGAACACCCTCTAAATCCTGATCTGCAGTTGAAACACGAAAGGTTACATTAATTAATACACCAATTGAAATTAAATATGTTTAAAGAGAACAGAGGGTGGTCCTCTTTACCGATGGGGCCACATCATGTTCCCGATCTTCTCTGATCATGCTCAACCGTTGATCACGCTCATACTCTAAAAGTTGAAACATGAAAGGTTACATTAATTAATACACCAATTGCAATTAAATATGTTTAAAGAACTTTAAGAGTGGTCCTTTTTTACGATGAGGGCCACATCATATTCACGATCTTCTAGCGATCATGCTCAACATGTTGATCCACGCATCTACATGCTCTAAAGTACCGGGATGCACACCATGACCTTCATCTCTAGGTTGTGCTCCACCCTCACCAGGCTGCATTCCAATGTCATGTGTAGTATTATGATTGCTTGAATTTTTGAAACAAATATAGGTATGTAATTACTTTATGGTGGAAATTAATATTGAATAGATTGCACAAGTATTCAATTTAAATAAAAT